>JAUTBQ010179785.1:0-11087 GCA_032361185.1 Lepetodrilus ovalis
TGTCAGTACCAGCCGGTGCTCGCAGGTTTACTGCAACATTCAGCACTATGGATGGTGTGGGTTTCCTCCTGCCATAAACTGACAAGTCGTGATGTTATTGAAAGATTCTAGAAAGCGACTATAAACACCATTACAAAAAAAATAATAGATTTCTTCCTACCGTGATGTAAGTGAAAGAATCTTGAAAAGTACACCAAACCTAAATATAAAAATAATAAAAAATGTTTAGCTCAGTCTGTGTAATGTTGGTCTCACGATCCAACAGTTGCAATCCAGCAACTCAAGTTTGAATCCCAGAATCGGCATGTTCCTGTTTGACCACTGTCGTGAACAGTTAAGTCTCCCCTTTTATCACTGAATCACCGAGTGGGAAAAGGCATTTGCTAGAGAGAACGATATTCCGGCCTAGTGATAGAGAATTGATGACAGTCAATGGGTCCTATATATAGCTTGTTCAGTGATCTCCTGTATACCATTGGCACCGCTAGACAACCATTGATTCTCCTGTCATTACCGTCTCTTGAGCCGTGAGAGTTGCATGTCTCCACAAGCAGTAGATGGTCGACTCTAACGTTGCAGGTAATCTATAATTGCCTCAGGTGAGGGAGGGGGGCTGGGGGAAGTGGGGAGGGCGTATGTAAACTCGCAACGTACAGAAGTCGATACATTCGCACTGGATGAGTAGGTCTTGGATAATAGTTCCGTGCTGACCATTTTACCATGGTAACAATAAACCACTATGAGCGATATATTTAGTTTATGAATTCCAGTGTTGTTCAATAATTCAATCAAAACCAGTGTTATTAAACAAGATAGTGTGATAGTGGCCAGTGCATCAGATCTTCTGTTAAGCCCATTTCTACTTCCTTGTGTAATATTGCCATCTATTTCTAGTGTAATATCATCGTTATTGTTGCCTATTTTCAGTGCCCATTTCTAATGCATCACGGCAGAGTGTGGGAGGGGTTATTGAACCTTGTTAGAAACACATCAACCACAGCTATCTTGAAAACAAGAATGATCCCTTTTTGAGCATTAATTTCTAACATTGTGTCCAAATTGATGAAGTCAGGATTGGTCCTGTTGGAATTTGCTGTATTGGAATTAGTCTTATTGCATGGAATTGCTGTGAGGCAATTTGATAATTTTGTTCACTTTGTTCCAATTTTGAAGACCATGACTCAAATACTTTTATTTTATTTTTTGGTTTTGTTTCCAATTTGCACATTTCCAATTTGCACATTTCCAGTTTGCACATACATAGACACGATATTCATATGTCACGAAAATGCATTCTTGATCTTGTAACAGAACTGCAATCTATTTTAAGAGGAATTGGTACCATTGATTGTGGTTATATGCAATTAAAAGAATATTATTAAGTAAGACCCTTCTCAATAGTCTGCCTATCTGCCATAACATTATTAGGTAAAATTGAGATACAGTGTCCTCTCGATATAAAACTGTTTGATACAGAGCAGATTCGGATATAAGGTGGGGTCAGATGTGGATCCCATTTTTATTTTTTGTTATTTACCTGTACTATTATATAAGGCTGGTACTATAATGGACCCCAAATTCAGCGTTATATCGAGGTGACACTGTATTCAGTATTGCACCCAAATGACCAGTCAAAACATAATGATAGACAGTGATAGAATGTGCAGCTAAGCAGTCATTTATGTCATGTTGATGTTACCCTGAGGATAATAAGAATTTCTTGGTATTTCTTTCAGTCATCTTTCGTGTATTATACTCAGATCGATATTTTTAGATGGGTTTATTTTTAAAGATTTCTTTTTGAGGATATAGCATTAGAAATAGATAGCCATTTCAGTAGAATATTGTACCCATTTATTGGTGTAATGACTGTCGATCATAAACTAGGGTACTTAGTAATTATTTGTAATCTTCTACGATCGCAATCAGCTGTGGTATGAAGGTATGTGGCTATCAACACGGATCATGGGGAGATCCTGTACAATATAGCCTCCATTGCCGAGGGCTTCTAGTAAGTTTAGACGCTTATGTCACCATCACTCCCACGTCTGTTTTTTCTTTGTCACATTTCTGTCCGAGTGAAATTAAGATTTCTCTCGTCCATTCCAGGAAGCCCAGTTTGAGCGTTTGACGAGAGAATTGGAAGTGGAGAGAGAGAGTGTGGCACACCAGTTTGACCAGGTACGTGGATTACCTCCCTTTGGCCCATGTCTGACCCAGGTCTGGAGTGTCGCAGGGTATTGTTTGAATCGGTGACCCGACACTCTGGCCCCCAACTCGCAGGCATTGTTCTGTCGTAACTTGAGATGATGTTTATGTTCTCAGCTTGTTACCTCCGACTAAAACATATTTATCTACTTGTATGTAACAGGTGTGTTTATGGTGATAGAGCTATCCTAGTTTCTAGATTACTTTCTAACATATCTAACAAGCTAACCTCTTGAGTAACACTATATACTGTGCCCTTTCTTGTGAACTAACATTTTTCAGCAGTACATACAATATTTAAAACAGAATTTTAAAATTTAGTTTTCTAGTATTAATTTAATTAAAAGATTCCCTGACTGAACTTTTAAGATGTGATCCTGCAATCTGTCCGGTTTACGATTTAATTGTGCCCACATTGTAACATGGGGGAACTATTTCCTCTTGATGACATCACAGGACGGGGGAGGGTGCGTCAACTGCCACTGGTGAACCTGTGTCATGTAGCTGCTTTGTCCAAGATCACCTGTGCTGGGTGTGTTTACATCCATACCAATAACTGGCTTTTATCCTGGAGGCTTTCCTAGCCACAGACTGATATGACGATATGACATGCAGAGTGCGTACATACCAATAACCTGGCTCTAGTCGTATACATCATTATACAGGAATGCACTGCCGACCTGCACTGTGCAGACCGTTATTAGTCCCTGGAGGGTTAAAGTAAATCATTTCAATATCTAGGCTC
This sequence comes from Lepetodrilus ovalis, assembly GCA_032361185.1. NCBI lineage: Eukaryota > Metazoa > Mollusca > Gastropoda > Lepetellida > Lepetodrilidae > Lepetodrilus > Lepetodrilus ovalis. The sequence continues at coordinate 2,954 of JAUTBQ010179785.1, forward strand.
GCTTATCTGTTCAAGGCAGATATTTTTTTAGTGTGAGTATTTGTGAGAGAATCTGGTATGACAGTTCAGTGTTGTGACAAGATTCCCTTCCCAGGCTAGGGTTATTTGTGGGTGTTATCACAAACAAACATTCTTGTTCAGTTTATTTTACCAACTAATATGAAATTATGTGTACTATTAATTCAGTATATGGGTATCCTTTCATGAAACTTTCTTACCCACTAAGAGAGTGGTGGCGCTTGCTTTGCCGATAGCTAATACACTGCTAAGAGAGCGCTACCAGTCTCTTAGTAGATAAGAGCGTTTCGTGAAAGGATACCCTGTATGTGAGATATAAATTCAGAAAATAAAACTTTCATGGTAACGCTACTTTAAAATGTATTTACAGCAAGAAACAGTTGCCTACTTCAAAGTGTTCAGAATAGATCTTGAACATGTTACCGGTGGGTTCTGTTCTTAAATGTATGGCAGTTTTGTGGCTTTTCATTTGTTCTCTTCAACATGTATCGTTCCAACTGGGAATAACCTCACCTAGCTGAACTTAGATCTACGTCTTTTTTTCATCCAAATTGAAAACGTGTGTGCGTCACTACTCGAAGGCCTGAAGATTATTTCAGTACTCAATAAAAAAAATGAAAGTAAATTACATCTGAGTATGACTCAAATTTGTTGTTTTCAAAGTGCAAACTTCCTAGTTTTGGATTAGGTCAAAATAAATCTTATCTTTTATTGTCTCAAAATACATCTATCTAAGCTTTTGTAGTCAATTATGATTAAATTATAAATATAATGATTAGGTTAATCCTAAATTTCAAATACCTTACTAAGTTTATACAGACTGATAGGAAAATAAAAAGCACCTGTTCCCTGAACATATGGTCACACCTATACCTGGCAATCAAATCCTCATCGAGCATCACCTTGCAATCAAAACATCACCTTGAAATCAAAACATCACCTGGCAATCAAAACATCAACTGGCAATCAAAACATCACCTTGCAATCAAAACATCACCTTGCAATCAAAGCCTCCTTGCAAGTTCTCAGCCCCTATACATGGATGTTATTTTTTTGCCACTAGAGCATCATGTCATTGTGAAAACTAGTGCATCACGTTTCTGCATGTCACATGACGTAATGAAGCATGGTAGTGCATTGCACATCTGGTTTATTTATGGTTGAATGCACATTCATTTGCAGCTAGTCGTCTGTACGTTATCTATGTTGCATGGACTTCATGTTTCAAATTTCAAATTTTCCAGTGATAGAGTTTGAAAGTAGTAGCCCATACCCACTTGTCTAATGTTGCAAAATTATTGTATTAACATATTTTATAGATAAGATTCTAAGAATCATAAGTATCTAAAACTTGTAAGGAAAACTATAGAGCCAGAAAAAGAAATTTGATATTTTGTTATTATTTTTTTTCTTTATCAGTAGTGACTCATTTCAGGTTTTACTACCACCATCAATAGAATATTGCACTACTGTGCTGAAATATAGTGGAAACTGGCTTCCAATGTGGAATGGAAATCCAATCCATTCCACATCCATTCCACATCCATTCCACATCCATAAATGCAGTGCTCAGCATTTTAGAGATTTCCAATTCTGAAAGTACAAAAAAAGAAAATGTCATAAATACGAAAACTGTTCGTATGGAGCAAGGTTGTTGTGTACATGTTTTTAACTAGGACTTATTTCAGTATATAACTTCATTACCAGAAGCTATAGCTATAATAGCAGATGCAGCATATTGTGTTCCAGTTATGTAAATACCATCCAAGAATAACCCAGAGAACTACCGGTATATAAAAAATAAAATACTTACTTTCAACCTGATTCTGAGCAACGATAAACTACGCAGAAAGTATATTCTGTCGGAGAAATGGGATTATTTTTTTTACAAATTTTTTTGAGGGGTTCAGTCTCGTACAATCACGTTATAGATGAAGGATTATCAATTATTAGTGACGGACTATAGATTATCTGGGTTTTTTTTAGTGGATGTGCCGACAGAATTAAAAAAAATGTTTATTGTTAAGAGTAACTAACCCAGTCGATAATAGATAACCGATAACTAATAACTACAGTTGTGCTGTCACGAGCCGTCATGTACAGTGTTATAACAAAGTGAATTATACTTGCTCAATACCGTATAACATAACAACTTGCTAATTTGTTTTGCCAAGCTTAATGACATCAATCTCGTAATTAATTGTGTAATAGTAAATATGGACTAGAGAATGTACGTAATATGCTACTAATAAATCCAGCTTTTTACAGATATTGAGATAATATATTATCATTGGTCTCAATAGGAATTACATCGTTCCTGACAGTATTTCCAAAAATAAAGTTCTACCCTCAAGTTAATTTGTCCTGCTTGCTACATTCAAATAATTGAAGCCCATTTGATGACCAGAAAGTGTAACGATCAATCTTGCACATCATACGTTATCATGTCATGTCATTTTCTGTTTTCTTTCATTTCATGTATGCATGTGTTTTTTGTCTGTGTTTGTGTCAGATTTCATGTCACCTGTCATGTCATGTCATGTCACCTACCCATCTTTTACCTGTCACTCCACCTTTGTGCACATCGCTTATATTGATATCATCATAATCTCATCCATCCATTTAGTGCTCATATTTATTTTATCATTTTCATGTACAACCACATTTCATCGAATCTCATCAATCCATTTCGATGGATTTCTTACATTTTATGTACAACCACATTTCATCGAATCTCATCAATCCATTTCGATGGATTTCTTGCATTTTATGTACAACCACATTTCATCTCGTTACCGTCTCCCAAATAGTAAATCCATGTCATGGCATCTCTGTGCATCTACAGCATAGAGAAGGTTAAGTAAACGATTTCTCTTGCCACTGTCCTTATTCTATCTCCTCCCATTCTCCTTCGATCTATCCATCCGTACACCAGTCCATGTTGTCCATCTGTCCATGTTTTCTGTCTGTCCATGTTGTCTGTCCATGTTGTCCGTCTGTCTGTGTTGTCCGTCTGTCCATGTTGTCTGTCTGTCTGTCTGTCCATGTTGTCTGTCTGTGTTGTCCATCTGTCCATGTTGTCTGTCTTACCATGTTGTCTGTCTGTCTGTCCATGTTGTCTGTCTGTCTGTGTTGTCCATCTGTCCATGGTGTCTGTCTGTCTGTCCATGTTGTCTGTCTGTCCATGTTGTCCGTCTGTCTGTGTTGTCCATCTGTCCGTGTTGTCTGTATGTCCATCGACCAGTCCCTCCCTCCATCCCTGTCACTCCGTACCTAGATGGGTCTAACGGGTGTCCCCGATGTTGTGTTGTTTATTTCAGCCTAGGCTAGGTAGTGAGGAGGGCAGTATGACAAGTGCGGAGGACTCGTACGCGTGGAGAGGGCAGCCCACGTCCCACCAGGGGGCATACCTCGAGGACGAACCTAGTCATTTAGCCGATTCCTCGCAAATGAGCTCGCATCTACTGGACTCATGCCTGTAAGTATGGGCCGGTCGTCACGGCAACGGAAAGTCTGCCGAAACATCTTCGAAAATAAATAGGGAACGAATTTGATTGAAAGTCTACATCCTTATGGCAAATGAAAAATAAAAAAATAAAAATATATTTTTATTACGATATGTTACGATATTTTGATATGTCCTTATAAGCGAAATTTTAAAATGGTGAATAATCTTCATCCTTACTGTGAATTTACAAAAAATAGTACATGAATTCATTATATGTCCTAGTACAAATTTCAAGTTTTTATTGACATAAAGATATTGTGAAGAAGGAAATTTTAAGTTTTCCTTAATCAAATTAATTCTTAATTTAATATTTTACTAACATTGAAACATCAATGTGTTTGATTAATATAATTTATTTCGGTGTAGCAGCAACTAAAATAATAGCAATCCCCTAAAGACTAACAAATTGACAGATTAATACACAAGTTGCCGTGGCCGCAATTTTGTCAAATATTGAACCTGTTTCCATGGTGATATAAACAACTTGGTCCCTTCTGACGATTGATTAGAGTATTTATTGATGGACACTGTGTGTATTTGATCAGACCTGATGATTTCCTATGTTTGCATGAGTGCATTGGTTGTGCATGTGCATGTGCATGAATGAACGCGTTGCATTGAGTTGAGATCGATGTTGAACCCAGGTCTGCTTGTGTCGTGGATTGTCTTACGGATTGTGTGTAATGGTTTCCTGAAGACATTCCATCATCCTGTTTCCTGTGTTTCCTGTTCTGTATTCCATCTTTTTTTCCATCAATCCGACTCCACATTCTGTGATGACTGCCCTGGTATCACCCATCAATTATTGCATATTTTCACACTGATTAACCCCTTTACAACCAACATTCACTCACTGTTTTTATTCAATCTCTTTGAAACTAACTTTTCCTAATAGTCTAATTTTTTTCTTCTGTTTTTAATAGACTCATAGATCCGATAGTGATATTCTACTTAATTAATACAGCACTTTTTCCTTATGAATTAGAAGTTATCCTACAAAATATTAACAGGATCTGCAACATGCTTGACATATCGAGGAAACATGTTGCAGATTATTCAAGCTGAGTTATGGTGAATGATGCAGGTTTTACATTTATATTCGCAAATTCTTCATGTTCTATGTAGAATGTAGTCATCATGAATGTTTTATGGTTTCTGATGTCGGTTTTCAATGATATGCCTGAGTATGCAGGTGCGGGTGATAGCACAGTGGTAAAACGTTGGACATCGGAGCCAAAGGTTCCGAGTTCAAATCCTGCCCCAACAGCAGCTAGCGTCAACCATAAGTGTCTCTTACTAAATGTAGGGACACATCGATTCAAGCATTTACATCGCTAAATTTGAAATGCTAGTAATTTAATTAGCCGTGGTCCGTGTGTTTACAGGATTCATCAAAATCGCTTTACTATTGGGCATCCCAAGTTGGCTCTGGTATACAGAAGATTAACAATTGTAATCTGAAATAATCTGACTTTAAACACCAAATCAACCTATATTGAGCATTTAGGATTCTGTAAGTTTGTGTATATTCCTTGAGTAGACCGTGTTCAAAGAGCTCGGATTGTAGGTGACATGGCCTATGTTAGCTTTGCTGTGGGAGACAACAGGAGACAACAGGAGACTCATATGACGTCTGAAGAGATTTTTTTTGTTTCATTGTATAATGCCATTTTCCCAGTGACACCAGACTCTACTACTGTAACCACATCCCCTTCTCTTATTATTTCTAGAGCTGAGCTTTGTCGTCTTTTGAGAAACGTCGACTTGTTTATGTTCTACTTGGTAGATAAAGGTGTTGGAAATTTAACGCTAATATATGTGCCTGGGAGATATATGAACTAACAATAGTTACTCTAACCCACCAAGTGACCTTTGGTTGGCGAGGCTGACTACTACGTCACTCTGGCTTTGTTGTCGTGGTTCAGTGATTAAATAGTTCATGCATGACTCCCAGCTGAAGAGGGGCCGTTCTTCCCACTCTAGTGAGTCAGCTGATTGGAACACTGAGTTTTGAATTCAAAATATTTCATCTTTACGTTGCAAAACGTCAACTCATATTTTTCCGGACATTATTTATTGAAATATGTATCTGATATTTAATTAATATTTATGTAAATTAATAAATAGTCTATAAGACATGTATGTTTAATTATTTGCATTTTCTCTGCAAGGGTGACTGTAATGTACGGTTAATAATGCAGGGGTAGATAACTCTTGTCTGTTTTCTTTCCGAGTCCTAACTTACATACGCAGTGAGGTATATTTTGATTGTTAGACAAAGGGGTGAACAATTTGGTTGTGGATGAAAAGGGTGGATATTTTAGATGCTACTATTAGTGACATCAAAATAAGAATGTATCTGGGGAGCCTTTAGTAGTCATTATCAGTAGTGAAGCTGGTAGTCGTAAAGAATTTTAAATTTCAAGTGTCGACGTGACCCCCTTACCCACCTGTCATCTCGAAAGATAAACAGCATTCATAAGCCTCCGAACTAGAAGAGATCTAAAAATCATAAGATTACCAGGGATCGAAATTTCCAATATTTATCTTTCCGTAGTATTGGTGATTTATCTGAGGAAATGCTGAAATTACTACCAGTAGCTATTATTTTCAGTGTTTATATTTCACATTTTGAATAATTAATCAGTCATCTAGAACTGTTATGAAGCTAGTTTGTTCCCATTATTATACACATATCTGTATATCTATAGTACGTTTGTTTACAAAGGGTGCAAATATAGTTTATGCAGTAATAAGAATGTTTTGGTTTTTTTTGTAATATAAGTTCAATTCTTTTCATTGTAGTATTTTACATTATTTAATTAATGTCAGAAAAACATTGAGTCATTAAGTCATTCTTTTATAATAATACATAATTACAGAACAGGCTAATTTTTTTTATATTAATCAGCAACATTGTTGGTCGGACATATCCACAAAATATTAATTTAAAGATTTTCCCAGAGAATAATGCACTAATATGTTAGTACAGTAAATCATTAAGTGAACCAATCACTGATCATACTGAAAGCTAGAATATAGAATTGAGACATTGTTCTAAACCTGTCAAATCGTATGACAAAAAAATGTATATAGTTAAAGGTTCTGGCCTAGGAAAGTAACATATTTATGTGAAAGCCTGATTATATAGACAATCGCACCTGTAATTCACACATTTGTAGACATGACCTCATCACTGAAACATCCCAATGAATGAGTAGAGGTCAGGAAAGAAAAGAGAATAATTTACTGAAGGTTATGAACTATGTCGTCGTGTGTACACTGGTAATAGTTTCTATTTGTCAAAGAAAGGAGGTGTCATGTATGAATTTATTTACAGAGGAATGTGTTTAGCAAGTCACAAATGTGAAATTAATTTACATGTTGTTAAACATTTAGATCAGGTTAACTCTCTCTCTCTCTCTCTCTCTCTCTCTCTCTCTCTCTCTCTCTCTCTCTCTCTCTCTCTCTCTCTCTCTCTCTCTCGCTCTCTCTTCTTTCTGTGTCTACAAGTTCTTGATAAATACCTGGAGTCAGTATAGACTTTACGCAATTTTTCGTTGTTAAATTAGATTGAAGATAAATGTAAATATCCAAAAATGCTACTGGCCCTTAATTATTTTTGTTGAGTATATTATTGTGTACTACTACAAATGATAGCATTTTTTTTATACTAAAATCTTTGATGTGTGTTCTTTGAATACATGTACTTCTAAACTGTACGTATCCTCGGAGATGTTATTATGGTCACGTGCTTAATCATCCAGATTGGTCAATTATAACTTACAACTTTTCTCTGAAAATCGAATGTCTACGTCACTGTAAAAGAAAAACAAGCTTGTCAGTTTGTTCCGAAAATTAGCCCCAAGAAATAACCTTCTGTCATGGTATCTAACATGGACATTTTCTAAATTGACAGTAATTGGATGTTTGTCACGGCCCTACCGTAATAACCTGGTGTAACGTAACGAAGTAACATATTAAAGTACGCTTATTATTGAACTTGCATGAGGCAACTGTAAAAGTCATTACCTTTATGTATACAATTACTGCCATACGTTAAAATTACATGAAGTAAGATTACGACAGTTAATTTGCTTTGCTGATTGATTGCAATAACAAGTCGAGTAAATTGCCATTGATCGAACACTTTCTGTAACATGATTGTACAATTCATTCATCATTTACTTCTTCGTTATGTAATATATCATATTTATATTGTCATTGATGTTGCTGGGTCATGTCATATGAATAACAAGTGAAGTTATTAAAAACAATATGGACCTTTCCAAAATATATCAAAGGGAAGTAACCTAATAGTTTTCAAATAGGTTTTCCTTTACTTTAAATCACACATTTAAAAAAAGTACATTATTTGCCACTCCTGTAAGAGTTGTGAGAGGCGATTATTTACATAACATAAACATTAAGTTTGTATAATGATAATGAGAGATACACCATCTATGTAAAGATAATATATATATATATTGTCATTTTGTGTGTGTGTGTGTGTGTGTGTGTGTGTGTGTGTGTGTGTGTGTGTGTGTAGTTAAATGCTTTGACACTCGCCTTCCAGAATATCTGATTTCGGCAGACTGGTCACTCTGT
>JAUTBQ010179796.1:0-11086 GCA_032361185.1 Lepetodrilus ovalis
TATCTATATCCATGAGTATGAGATACTCTGATGTGATATCTATATCCATGAGTATGAGATACTCTGATGTGATATCTATATACATGAGTATGAGATACTCTGATGTGATATCTATATACATGAGTATGAGATACTCTGATGTGATATCTATATCCATGAGTATGAGATACTCTGATGTGATATCTATATCCATGAGTATGAGATACTCTGATGTGATATCTGTACATGAGTATGAGATACTCTGATATCTATATCCATGTAAGATACCCTTGTACTTACTGATCTTGTTATATAATTAGATATTCTATAAATCTTGGCATCTCCATAAGCATTGATAAGTAAAGAGTAAAGAGTTTGGTTACAAGCCAAAACCGATCGGATGGCGGGGGAATCGGACTATCGGAGATTGGATTGTTAGGGTCCCACTGTATACATATTAGAATATCTCTATCAGTGCGCGAGACAGTAACGGATCACAAGTACCGTATTCCGGGCCACGGTCTCACTCGCTCACTCATAATAATGCTGACAAAGTGTTTGCTGTTGTTCTACACTATACACTTACAGAATTAGATCATTAATAAGTTGAGTGTGAAATATTCATGGTTTTTATCTGGGTAAATAATCAGAACAAAAGTGTTTGGAAAAGTGCGTGCATGACGTGCATGCGTGTGATTGCGTGTATAATACTGTGTATATATGACTCTGTGAATTAGGAACACTGGATCTATAGAAATATCTGACCTACAACATTCACACTGTCTGTATTTCAAGTACGGTATAGGATATCCATATTCACATACCGGTATATGGTAAATATATATATGATAAAAAAAGAAAATTTTAAAATTTAAAGTGAACCAAAATTATTATTTTTTGTTCTACATGTACCGGTACACCTAATTTGTCTATCATTAAGTACATATAATTGACGAGTTCAAATAATCATATTTGCAAATAACTGTCAAAGTACATTAAACTAAAAAGGTTTTTATGATTTGTTTTCGGTTTAGACATTAGCAGGTCATTGAGAGTTATTAGGTTTCACCCCTCACAGTGTTTACAGATGAGATAAAAATCTATACCTCCATTGAAAGGAATTATAGTTGAGCACAAATCTACTCCATGACATCTAGTCGGTCTGGCAACGAGTCAAGACACTTTCAAAACTGATCTGTATGTTGATCAAAACATGAATACATAAAGGTTTAATGTGTATGCAAAGGCATGGGTTTTGAACGAGATTGGAATGGAGACTATTTATGTTGTAAATACAGACACATAATGATAAACTACGGTATATTACCTCTGAAAGTTTGTTCAGTGAGTCCTGCCATGTGATATCGCAATATGGGACTTGGTAATGGACGTTGTATACATGTACTTAAAGTAATTTGGAGATTTAGAATCATATATGTATATCTGTTCCTGAGACTTCATGGGGGGGGATGGTATGTCATGGACCCCAACTTCAGTGTTATATCGAGGGGACACTGTACTGCAAGACAAAATTAGATCATGTTGTGAAATTATGGTATTGACATGAATATATGATCTAATTATTTTATTTAATTATTTAATTATTTAAGAAAAATAGCACTCTCCAAGAAAATATGAGTTTTGTTCAAATGTTCTGTCCAATTATTGTTACTACACATGTACTCTATAACAGTAAAACTTAATTATATATAAATTATCATAAAAATGTAGTATCATGTGCTACCGTAAGCATTTATTGGGAAATCCTGTATTTGGGCCTCATGCTTAATTACGGAAAATGTCGCTTTTGAAATGGAACCTGTTAATCCAAAATTAGGCCCAGAGCTTAAATTCAGAACTACAATAGTATTCCCATTATATATTCAGAGTTTGTATTTTTGATGCGAAAAACAGAAAATATATAGTGTTTGCAGTTGTTTTTATTGAAACAGCTTTATGAGAAAGAAGAAATATGTTAACCATTGGATCAATAACTGAATGCCATCATTGAAGAGAAAGTGAACAGCAACATTCAAACAACATACAAGAAAAACATTTAGTTTCTTTACTATAATAGTAATTCTGAATTTAATTCCAAGGGCCTAAATACAGAAAGAGCTTCTATTTTTAAGCCCATGGACCAAATTTTGTGTGTGCCTAAATATGGATATACTCGCGGTATGTGGTATGCAATTATTAAACTTGCACTACTTTCTTGTGATCCCAAATTGGTTGTTGCCGAACAATGCATAAATTCTCCAGAGGTAATTGCATTGCATTAGAAATGACATCACTGATGTGCTTACTGATAAATCTAGTGACGTCAATGGTTAATATCTCAGGATAGAAGCTCGTCTTTGATGTTCACCTAAAGCATGTTACTTAAATTAGACATGGGAATAATATACCTTTAACGATAATGAATCCATCTTTGCAACAAGCAATCTTCGCCTACCGGTATTGATTCAGTCCACATGTGCTGATGAATGCTTACCTGTACCAAAAAAACCACATACTTCCTGATTGATGTGCGCACTAATAACTTAGAAATCAATAACGACAAAGCAATATGATTATAGCATGAAGGACGGTAATTTGGAACAATGATGGATTATGCTATATTGCATTGGGGTTGTTTTTGTCGTCAAGGAAACACTACCTATTATATAGGCCAATGACTATGAATTAATGCATCATATACATTTATCAGCTTTAATATCATTTTCGCAACATTATGAGAGTAGTTCTTGTCAAGGATAATGCTATTTTGGATTTGGAAAATTTAATACATGTATATTAGAACCCCTCTAATTTGAAATATTGCTTACCGTTAATTAGAAACCGTTGCATGGTCCCAATCGCATCCTTCATATTTTATCATTATTTGACCCCTGTTAATTCGAACCGCTCTAATTCGAAAACCCACTTATGAAAATTCAAAATGTCAGCTTAATTATTGATCCTACCATCCTCACATAAATGAAGTACGTGTTCTAGTATTATTATATTATGTTGTCAACAGAATACATTTATTATGAACTATACACCCCATTTTGTTATACATGTATTTATCAAAGTTTTGTTTGAAGAACAGTCTGCGAGTTCGTAACGAACCATGGCTAATGTCGTATACGTACACTGCTAGGTGACCCTCTTAATTCGAAACCCGGATAATTCAAAGTAATATAATGGTCCCCAGCAAATCGCATTAGAGAGGTTCCACTGTATTTTTGAGCATTTTGGATATATTTTTTTAAATTAAAGTTTTTAGTCAAGATGACAAGTTTTGGTAAGATTATTGAATTATATCAGGATCAAGCAGGGTAAAACATGTAACACCCACAGCACCAAGTGTTGCAGGAAACTGATCACATTGCAAGTACTTTCCACAAATACTGATGCCAGTTAGTCCCTGAAAAGATAACTCCAGATCTTTGGGTCCAAAGTCTGATAACGTACTATGGCCAGGCATGATAAAAGATGCTCCTACTGGTCTTGGCCAGAGGACCGGGTTACCCCTTTAGCTCATTGTCACATATGGGTGAAAGATTCCCGCTGTGACGTAAAACAACAATTCACTCACTCACCCTTTAGCTCAGTGGGTAGTGTATTGGACTCGAAATCCAACATTTTGGGTTCGATTTCCGGATCTGCATGGTCCTCGGTATCACATGTACTGTGCTGCCACCTGTCCTCTCGAAATATTTCTAAAATGTCCAAGTTCTTTGTTTCAGTTGGAAGAAGAGCGTCTGGCCACGATCGAGCGAGACAATCGTATTCTTCTGGAGAAGATGTCGTACATTATGAGAACGCGTGGACGTGTTGATAATAGAAATAATTATGAATACAAAAGGTAAATATCATGAAAACCCCCCAACTTTTTAGAATAGTTTAAAAACAAAATGAATAATTTAGAATGAATTTATTGACAAATTCTGAATATAGTTATAGTCTGTATCACAGACTTTTCTCTTGCATAAATCTGTAGTTCTGAAATGCAGTGCATGTTTTTCATGAGACTTCAATTAACCGTTATACATGACAGCTAGTTTTGGTTGCAGTACATGTATATGTTTTACACAGTTTCAACTATTTATAATTGTATGTGTAATTCTGAAATGCAGTATGTGTATTTTTTCTCACTACATTTACGAAATTATACCAATATGTATCTGTAGTTATGAAACGTAGCTTGAACTGACATGGGGCAATGCAGTATTTGTGTTTTCTGCAGCTTGAACCGGGAGAAGCGTCAGCGTGAACTACTGCGAGTCACGGAAGAGAACCGGTCGATACTGCGTCGTATCACGCTGCGTGGGGCAGAGTACAGTGCGGAACAGCTGCAACGAGACTGGGAAGAAAACCAGCTGTTCATGGACAGTATCTCACGCTTCCCCAAGGACTGGTGGAAAAAAGAAGTAAGACAGTTTTATCAAAAATTTTATATAACCCTTTCATGTTTTCAAGTCTACCGTTACAGAACAAATATTGGAAAACTATTTTATTTTATAATGATAAAAATAAAAAATAAAATGTTATTAAATACAGTATTACTATTACAGTATAGTATTACAGTATTACAGTAGCGTTATAAAATTACTGATGAACATTTTTGAAAGGACTATATGATTAGTTAATTATTGGGTACTTTGGTCAAATAATAATTATGTATGCTAAATTTTATACACAAGTACATGTATATTATTCAACTAGCTGACAATAAGTACCTAGATTGAGATGTGTTAATGTGGATGCAACTCGATTATTAACTGAGGGCACAGATTTATTTGTGGATGGAAATTTACAACAAATAATCAACAAATAACTAGATTATCAACTGTGGGTATATTGCCATACCTATAAAAAATACATTGGCATATCTATACAATGCCATCACAGTATATTTTTAGTGATTAAAATAAAATACAGTCTAGTAAATTAATGTAGATGTGTCTGTATTGCTGCATATAGCCAGCTATTTTCCAGGGTATCCTTTCACAAAGCTCTCTTATCCACTAAGAGACCATACTGCTCTCTTTGCCGATAGCTAACGCACTACAAAAAGAGTGCTATGGTGTTTAGTGGATAAAAGAGTTTCCAGAAACGATACCCTGGCTGATTATTCCTATTTCAACACTTACATGTACAGTGTCCCCTCGATATAACGCTGAAGTTGGGGTCCATGACATCAGCCCCCGCCCCCCACATTATAGTACCTGCCTTATTCGATATTACAGGGAAATAATGAAAATAAAAATGGGATCAGTTTTAAAAATATATTATTGAATTTGCATGTCCTGACAACCAGAAGCAATATCGAGTAACAGAAAGATACTTATTTTGTATTTGGTTGATTGGGGAATTTTGTAACACACTATTTTCAGGGGGATAAATTCATTACAAAGGGAAATGACCCACATATTTTTCAGAAACAGCCTGCAACCACAACCAGCCGACAAAACAGCGCCAGAACACAGAAGAAGCAGGCCAAGGATGACGTTTCCACGAAGGGCGACGACAACAAAGACGACACGACGAAAGACGACAAGAAGGACGACAACACAAAGGGCAATAAGGATACAAAGGATACAAAGGATACAAAGGACACGAAGGATAACAAAGAAAGTAAAACTAAGAGTAAAACAGGGGCAAAGAGTCCTGCTAAGGGATCAAAAAGTCCTACCAAAGGATCAAAAAGTCCTACCAAAGGGGTAAAGGGGAGTAGCGAGGAAGAAACCAAGGAAGATGCAAAGAAGGATGACGATACAAAGGAAACGAAATCGAAGGATGATGATACAAAGGAAACAAAATCGAAGGATGATGATACAAAGGAAACAAAATCGAAGGATGATGAAGAAACAAAGAAAGATGGAATCAAAGAGGAAAAAAATGACGAATCAAATATGGTTATGTCCTAAAACCGGGTCTAAACATATTTTTAAACTTATGATGATCTTATTGAAATTTTGATGTTCTACTGGGTATCTTAAGTATCCAGATAGAAACTTTGACCATGAGATAGCATTCAGTTAATGAAAGTGAACTCTCCCCACAAAAACATATGTTAAAAACACTTTCAACTTTAATTTATTTTCAGATTTCATAAAAAGCATGGTATATTTTGTTATTTATGTTGTTATTTTATTTGTCCTAGCCAGCCATGCATTTTGATGTGTGCAAATCTGAAGTATCATAGTACATGTATATATGTGCAAAGATGAGGCCTTGGCTATTATTGGCTTTATCCAGTGTGACCCGAGTCTATTATAACATTGCATATTTACACAGCCAAATCATGACGTACTTTGTCAAAATCTGTGATAGGTTTATCAACTTCATATCTGTCATATTTTATCTTTTATTTTGTCTTCTGACATGTTTTTGTTTGACGCATTTTGAGATCTCTATTTGCTCAAACTTTATCACAATGTTGGAGGGTAAGGATATGGAAAAAGTACATATATTCCTTAGGCCATAGTTATTTGATTCCCTGGTTTACGGATTTTTCTGTGATAACAAGTTTAGCTCAGGTGGTAGAAAATAAAAATAATTTGAAATTTTGGTCAGTCAGTTGGGTTCAATACAAATATACTAGTAATGACATTATGAATGGTCAGTTGAAAGAATATAAATAATATTGATCAATATAATTGCAAATAATTGCTATTAACTCCAATACACATTATTAATCTTTCAGATTGGAATGCACGATTATTTTCAAAGTACATATCCCCTCTATATAAGGCTGTATTTGGGGTCCATGGCATACCCCCCCAGCCTTATAGTACCAGCCTTATATAATAGTGCAGGTAAATAACAAAAAAATTAAAATGGGGTCCACATCCGACCAGCCTTATATCCGAATCTGCTCTGTATCGAACAGCCTTATATCGAGAGGGCACTGTACCAGGTACTCCTTGCCCAGAGTCAACCATTTCCTACTGGTCATTGTTCGTGTTCAATGATGATTTATATAGGACATTTCCCTTCACTTTTTATTATTATCATATTCCAAATACTAGTACACTGCCAGTTGAATTTAATAAAAATAATTATTTTTATTTTACAAAGTGGAAAAAATTGGATTGACAGATCCATAACCCAGGGAATGGCCTTAGAGATACTAGTATTTTATCAGTATTAAAGTTCTTGAATTTAGTAGATATAGAAAATAAAAATCAATGTGTATTTGTAATTGAAATTTATTCACATAGTTTGTTGTATTTTATACCTATTATAAAATACTCTGTGCCTTATAATTAATTAATAGTACAATTTCCAAATATTATATATACATGTAATGAAATAATTAACTTCTTTAATTAACCAAAGATTAATGCTATAATTTTAATTAAATTTGTTTCTGGTATGTTAATTGGGACTCTTTGGTCACTTTCAAGTTGTCTTTAAATTGTATTCACATATAATTTCTATTTTATATTAATATTACTTTTAGATATGCACACGTTGCATCACAATGCATATAGCGAAGTCAGAATGATTTTATAAAAAGTTTTGTACAAAAGTATACAAAATAACAATTTAATATATTATGTTATATATTTTATAATACATTACAGTTTTCAGTTAGAAGTCAAGTGTTACCTTTGTCTAAATGAAATAGTGTTATCGTGACATTTGATATGTTTGTTTTTCTTTGTTGAATCAATTGTCATCATGGTAAGCATGGATATTGATACTACATGTATACATATCTATGAGGGAAAAAATTGTAACTGAATATACCTTAGGTTTAGATATACATGTATTGACAATGTCATTGTTTTGACGTTGTTGTAGTATTCATCAATTATTCACCGACATTTGTAACAATGAAGTTTCATGAATAAGTAATTGTGTTTGTAATTTCCCTTGAAGTTAATGGTGATTTGATCTCTGTGAGGTGAATCAAGTGCTTTATGAATACCAATGTTATGTCTATTTATTTTTAATGTAGAGGACAAAATAAACTGTGATAATAATATATTGAAAATGAGGCAAACATTATTGCTAATGATATTCACGTTTCATATTTAATCATTTTTGTCGTGAAGGAACTATTGTAATCTAGCAGGAATAGAGTTAACTATCTGAAATATTATCCAAATTATGTATTGAACTTAATTAAGAGTTATTATATTACAGTACAGTCGACCCCCGTTTATCCAGACAGTTGCATTCTTGGTAAAATCCTGCGGATAATTGAATTTCCGGATTTCCAAGTCATTTTACATTGGGGACCTGATACGTGGTTCTAAGTAAAAGCTGTGCGGATAGCGAGGGAACCGGTTATCTGAAGTCCGGATAAGCGGGGGTCCACTGTATAAATGATTAATTTTGACCACTGTAGAAATACTTTTACTATGGTATGAAATTATATTTATGTAATATGGTATACCTACATGTAAGTGGGTATACATACATGTATATGTTTGGGCATTCCAATATAACAACAACAAGCAAGTTGATAAGCAAGCAAGGTATTGAAACAGTGAATCATTTACAATCAGTATTATTAAGTCATTCAATGCATGCATAAGGTTTACCGTACTTCCCTTGAATTGGAACACGCAGAATCACTCATACTGAACCAAATAGTATTGTTTGGGTCCATTGCCTAACAACACAATATGAAGGCATGTTCTGAGGTACAACTAAAACTGTATACATTAGTGACAAATTCAGCTTTGATTATTGTCATGTTTTTCATTGAAAATGTTGTACCGTATTTAAATTGTGCACCAGAATGGTTCCTAGTTTAATAGAGAGTGTAAGTAGACACGAGATAGCCCGAGATTCATTTAATATAGGGTGACATAAACTGGTCGAAAATCTAAATGCGCAAAAATCCACTGTCACATCACAAAAAAACGTCATGACCAGTCTTTCATCCGTCACCGGAAATAACACCAGATGAGACTTACACTCCCTATTATAGCTGTGATACAACTTGCAGAGTGGATGTGATTACCTTTTAATTTACTTTACTTTTTACGCTATTACAAATTGTAAAATATTAATTGCATATCTATTATACGAAGTATATTAAAATGATCGAATGTTAATTGAAACATCTGGATTTTGTAAATGCTGTTTTACTTATTCTCCAGTATTTCATATATGATTTTAATCGACTTCTATTTAACCCTCTCTGCTGGATTATGCACAAACACAGCTCTTTAGGGCATCTCCAGTTGCCTGCAGCAGGGAGAGGGTTAAACCAATGCAAGTATTTATTGGAACTGTAAGTAGTTCTACCCAATGTATGGAAGGCAGTACACGAAGAGGTACATTCTGTTTGTTTTGTGTACTTAATAACTGTGATGCCAGTTTCTAGTGTTTCCATATTCACACGTATTGTACCTACACTACTGGCTATAATATGTATCATTTGTAAAAGAAATATTGCTCACGTTTGCTCTACAGTTACATATCTGCACTGTTTATATGTAAATGAAAATAAAACTTTTATATGAACAATAACTGTTATATTTGTACTTGCAGCGGATGAGCATTAAAGCCATACTATGGTGGCTGGTTGATCTGTATAATGGAATTATTTATTTTTTTATCCAAGACTACTTACATTTAATTTATTCACCCAAAAGTTGTTATCAACTGATGCACTTATTCCCCAACACTCGATAGCTATCACAAATTTCATATTTTGTATGAATTAAGGTCGCAAAACATTAATCATCTTGTCTTTGATGCATCACTGATTTATGAATGAATATTGTCCTGTCGTTTTATATTTACTACTTGGAGTTATGTCCCCTTGCATTAATATAATGAAGCGAAATAAAATACGACCCATTGAACACATTCAGGTTGTCAAAATATGCTACCGTTGGGGTGCAGTGGTATTTTGTCCACCATACAGCAGTGGAAAGGTTTTTGGAAGTACATACGCAATTTTGCACATGTAAAGTGAATATACTTTGCAGTTATAGCTGAGAACTAGTCGAAAACAACCATTAATATATGTGATATTATGTCTTTAACTTCAGCGAGGTCCTAAATAATACAATAGCTGCATCAAAGGTTTGATGTAGTTTAGACAAAGTAGCTTCGTCTCCATAATGCTTCTGCTATCCACTATAGCATAATGCACATGGAGCGATAGACGTCTGGATTTCTGGACTAGATGTAGTCTTCCACTACACACATTCAACTTGAGTGTAGTATACACTATACACAGATATATTTTTGAAGTGTACCTGCTTGCTGTTGGTTAATCACGCACAATGACAGAATAAAAGGTACTTATTGCAAAAATTGACGGCCCATTTAATTTAATAATTCTATTTGTAACTCACCATATTTTCTACAGAAAAAGTCAATAATTATCTTTTGCACAATAGAAATCTGTGGAACATCAATATATATCTTAGATTTAATAAACGGTAAAATTCCCATTGTTATTGGCATGTCATATACTACCGGTAGTATGTGATGTCGTTTCATTAATCTTCTCTATATCGCAATTTTCCTAATTGATGATTTATAATTTCAGCATTCACAATGGTGTACCTGGTATACAGTACAAAAATAACAAACACATGGGTTTTATGAATATACTTTATGAGAGGAATGATTCAAGTTATCATTCATTGTGCAAACATTTAAAAAACAACAACTAAATAATATATGGTATGATCAATATTATTAAAATATGATGATAATGACAACTCTAATACTTAGTACATGTATATCATAAAATTGCATGATTTACCAAATATATAGTACCAAAAGTGTTGGACATTGGTGATGTTGATAATTTAAGCTTGTAGAATTTACCCTCATAATAATTATTACATGTATCACCAAGTTGGTAATTAAGAGTAATAATGTATAAGTAGACGGATCCTGTTAGACATGGATTTACTGCCCGTGATATGGGTTTGCTTCCCGCTGCGGGAATATATGACAACCATCTACTGAGCCATATGGCATATATATACAGTGTCCCCTCGATATAACACTGAAGTTGGGATCCATGACATACCCCCCTCTGTGTTATAGTACCCGCCTTATACGATATTGCAGGGAAATAACGAAAATAAAAATGGGATCCACGTCTGTGACCCCGCCTTATATCTGAATC
>JAUTBQ010179807.1:0-24600 GCA_032361185.1 Lepetodrilus ovalis
GTATCCTGTCACGAAGCTCTCTTATCCACTAAGAGAGTGGTAGCGCTCGCTTTGCCGATAGCAAATACACTGCTAAGGGAGTGTTACCAGTCTCTTAGTAGATAAGGGTTTCGTGAAAGGATACCCTGGTTATGAACAACAATTTTGAGCTCATGATACCTTACAATGTCTCTCTGGTTAATCTATGGGCAATTTAGTAAAGTCCTTGATTTTCTTTGTAGGTGTTTGGTATGAGCTGTTGTCGACTCAATCACCAATGTGATCGACATGTGCATGATGAAAGAAACGACATCCTACTACTACTAGAGTGGGTTTTATTTGTGCTAGGGCAGTAATGTTGAAACAGTTCCATGTCAAAAGTGTTACTGGCTCTTACTTAACATTGCAAAGTATATATCATTGTAGGTGTAGTGTGTTCCGATTGATTAATAAAAACAATTAAAAAATACATGTGTTATTTATCGCAAATTAATGCATAAGTGTTATCTTTCCCCCCGAAAAAGAAATTTACATGTCATCTGTTATCCAAGTAATGAAACATACATGTGTTATCTGATCTCCTGGTAATGAAACATGCATACATGTTATATCTATCTGAAATGTGTAATCTTTCTCTGATAGTGAAATGCATGTATATTATCTATCCCATCATATTGAAATGTACATAAATTACTTATTCCCTATTGAAAACCATGTAGACTTAATCTATCCCTATATTTTAAATTGCACATTGGTAATCTATCACTTAATGCTGAAACGTATACATGTTATCTACAATACTCTGACCAACATTAACATGGATTTATTTGTTACTGAAACAGGTCCTTAATATGTATATTATTACCACTTATCATATATATCCCTTCATATTGAAATGTAAATAAATGACCTAACCCTTCATATTGAAATATACATGGATTATTTAATCCCTTTATGTTTAAACATACACAACCTACAATTAGGCACTGTTTGATGATCTCAACACCCACAACTTATTGAAACACTGTTCAAATATTATCACCACTTCACATTGAAATGTGCATTGTTTAGCTACCCCTTCGCGCTGAAACGTACACAAATTGCATCCCCCACAGCTTATTGAAAAACCATCCAAATATTATGACCCATTATGACTTTGAGATCTTCCCTCTAGCAGGATTTTCCAAAATCAAGTTTCCTCCAGAAATGTTCATTGGCATCACGTAGAGATGGAGAGAGATGGCACAAGCAGGACCAGGAGTGTAATAGCTGGATCAATGTGGCACCTCTCCTTCTCAATGTCTTCTTCAAGACTCCCCAGCACAAGGAGCAGCTGGGGGGGAAAAAGCTTGGAATATCCTCGTAATGAATGAATCAATGTTGTGTGAAACGGCATGAATAACCCAAGGAAGGTGATTGAATTGTGACCCCTTAAAGCAGGTGAGATGAACATTATTATCGGGCGGAACAGACCGGAAACTGGGTCAGGTCCCTGGGGGTTCCCCCGGGATCAAGGATAATCATTTTTACTCCTGCGAGGAACACCTTGCTTTCTTTCTTATAGCCGGGAAGTTTTTAAGTAAATAAGTGCAAAAGAAGATTGCAAGATGAAACAAATCTATTTTATTTTATGTTTTAATATTAATTTTAATATGGATTAGAATTAAGACAGCAATGTGTCAACGATGAAAAACTTGAGGTAAAAGTAATTCCTGAAACACTATCCAATTCGCATGTAAGCATAATAGCATAAGCTAAATAAAAGTACTAATATTTGAAAAAGAAATATTCTAATATCCAACTACCTTTCGAACAAAATCACAGGGTGCATGGTTTCTGCTTTTCTGTACCGTACTATAAATGGTTGAAATATTCTCATAGAAATGTAAAACATCCAACTGGCACCACCATGCTGTCTAAGAATTAGAAGAAAGGTCATGGACGACTAGAGTAAACTCTTTCCGGAAAAACCCCACCCTGACACCATATTGTACTGGACTCACCATAGCCTTGAGGTGAGCACACGGAACTGACAACATAAGAGTTCCCCCTACACACACAAGTATCCATGATTGTCAATGTGCCTGCCAAGCCGATGGCCAAATATTTATATTATTCTTGATACGTCATAATGATTGTCAAAGCTGACACTGAGCCAGATGCCTGTCTTCCTAATGTTCCTAGTAGTGCCAACTCTTGTTCCATTCAAGCATCCCCCCTCCACTACCCCTCCCCTCCCTCCCAGTATTGATCTACTCCATGCTGGCAAGCGCTGTTCATAAACACCAGCTCAAGAGTTGACACCCGACAATTATTTCATCATTTGCTGTATTGATACTGAGGGCCAATGCAGGCAGTTAACGCCACACTATGGTTATGGCTTTGAGAATTATTTCAAGAAATGCCTTTTTAAAAGAAAAAGGGGAGGGGGGAAATAAGAAAAAATATAATAATTCATCTCCAGCAAACATCAAATTCCTATTATGTCCTCATGATTATTTTCGAAACAGTTTCTCCTACTCTTCAATTCATATTACAGAGTGGACAATGTCTCATACATAAACGCAGGCTTTAAGGAGCTTGACTTCAAACAACTTAATCTTCTGGGAGCTTGTGAAGCTGACATTACCATCATTGCTGGGAACACTTTTCACCGAGCATCCCCTCCATCCCCTCCTGCCCCCGATGCCCCGAGGAACCGTGGTACGAAAATAATTATTGGATATCCATTTTTGTTTTACATATAGAATACCCCCGAGTTTGTGAAAGCCTGGATAACAGAGTTGTCAGATTAAGCATATGTTTACAGTGGCTGTAATAATGTAAACAGAGTCATCTGCTCTTGCATCGCTCTTCAATCAAAAAGATCAAAAACCTCGGAATAGTTGACCTACACTGTTATCCGTCTCTTGGGCAAAGGCAGGGAATGATCAAGTCTGGAGAAAGACGATGAAGACATTATGCCTCAATATGGTGGTCCTTCCAGGATAATCCCACAAACCATGGCAAATACTGCCCTGGCCATAACTCTCCTTAGCGGCAGTCGCCGGAATCCAATAGAATTACACTGGCAACGACCCCCCCAACTTTTATCATTGTCTACGTGAAGGCGACAAAAGTCAAACGGCGAGCTTTTCGTGCCACTGGTTTTCATCATAATTCGAGCGAGCGCCCACTTCATCAAAGAAGGAAGCTAGGCATGAAATGGCAAATTTACACCGTTTAATCATTCACTGGCAGATTGGACCTGGGCGAGCTCTGAGTAAAGAGACAAAGACCGCTCTATGACAGGGGACTTAAGGAAAACTGGGGCCTCTCCATTCCCACGGGGATCCCAGTGAGAAAGTATATGTATAAATACGTAGACATGGTGGACTGGACTTGCATATGTCAGAGGCAAGAGGATTGACAACGCCCGATGACTTTGGCAGTTCGTAATCTCCTCCCAGGCACACAGGCGTCACGCAGACTCCAAGACACGTGGCAACGTCCTTGAGAGCAATATGTGACCGAGTCCAGGGGACCGGGGTTAGGATCATGGTGCGTACAATATCTTCCAGATTAGAGCAGTAAATCAAGGGTGATTTCATTATGTTCTCGAGTCAATTAGATGCTACAGAAGGTGTTGGTCCCTTCTCAGAATAGTCTTCGCTGCTGGAAATAAGACCGCTAAACAGTTCTGTAGGTGCGGGGAAGTGTAGCGTTACTTGAACTCTTTACTCTCTCAGCAAGTAGGTGCAAGACTATTAAATCCTTCCTTGGTTGAAGAGGAGGGGGGAAAAAAGAAGTGGATCTCCTTCAGACTTTTGCTGTTTGCCTTGTCTCTATTTGAAGAGAATGAGTCCAGTAGACCTTTACTATACGTAATGGAAAGGCAAGAGTCCATAATTCACCTCCAACGACCACATGGAATGAACTAAACTGTTTCTGTCTGGTCTGTTGTAATTGACACACACTCAGACTGAGACAGACAGACAGTAGACAGAGAGAAACAGAGATAGGTAGGTAGAGACAGACAGACAGACAGACATACACGCATGAACACAGACACACCAATCATCCCAATGAAGGTGCAAGATGACATCATTACCAACTCAATCCCATTTTTCTTTTGGCAGAGTGTCGTCAAACATTTGTAAAAGAAGAAGGACTCCTACTGGTATTACAATAACAAGCCATGTCAGAATGACCACTAGAAAGGTCATCGTTGGCCTACATACATTTCTGGTTCTGTCAGGGCGGGAGGAAATGGACACAGAGGGGTCTGCAGCATGGAAGAGAAGCTGATCAGGATCTCCAGTACAGGACTTTAATCAGGGACTTCTGGAGACAGACACACACTCCTTTCAGTCAATAAAAGATCTGTGTAGATTGAGACGGGCTAGAGCCAGGCAGTCAGGTCCGCGGGATGAGTCGTGGAGCAAATTGGAAGGAATTACTTTCAGTGTTTCTGCTCTCCCCGGCCGTCGTGAAGCCGTGGACTGTCAGAAGCAGAGTGGTGCATCCCCGGGATGTCCGAGAGCAACACTGAGTAATCTTTCCACTCCAGCCCTCATTAAGTCGAGTCTGCTATTGTTTCTTCAAATCAGCTGCCTCGGGATGGGATCAAGGCCTATTGCCAGCTAACTTCATGTTGGGCTAAAGATAATACCAAAATCAAATCAAAACGCGACACTCTCCAGGAAAAGCAATAAACTCAGTGGGTAACTCAATCACATTTCTCGCCTTCCTTCCCCCTCGTAAATGTAAATCTATATATGGTATGTTTTCACGATCGGAAACGACTTGGGAATGGCACATGCAACCATGTATAATTACGCCATAAAAAAAAAACCCAGTTATTTCTGCAGACAATGCGCATTTTCCAAACTACCATTTCACCCATCCTCCATGGGCACTTTACGTCCATTTCAGCACTTTTTCAATCCACTTTCAGTGACCACCCTGTTCCGCCAATTCCAATGCTCCCTCGGAACGCCCGATCTTGCCTAGTGGACTCTCTAGATAATGGCACACGGAAACAACGGATAATGCCAGATTCATACACAGGTCCCTGTAATTTGATTAGCTATGAATGCTTCCATAAAGATATTACCAACTCGTGGATATCAGCACTGGTAATAAATTCATGAATGCAAAACCCGAGGGTAATGTTTATGATATTAATCAAGAAGCGGACCGTCCTCAGAGACTTTAAGCTCCAGCCAAGTGGCTTTCAGTCCAACCTTTTCATCATCCCTGGTCTACCTGGCTCATCAAACTACTGTATGGAATTAGCTGGCTCTTTTGGGGCAAATTCAAACTGATCAATAATACTATATGTATCATTTCTGCATGACCAGAATCTCATTTCGTGTATAAAAAATTAATAAAAATTAAATAAAAGGCCTCTATCGAAGCATAAATATATCTGAATTGTTTAAGAACAATGGAACACAATTGCATGTACAACAAAAGAAAGTTAAAAAAGGATTTAATCTAGAGCGGGTTCCTGATGTATAATTTTTACATTACACAGGCAACAGTCTTAATTGTATTTTACTGCATTACTGTATATTTTACTTGCGTATTAATCCATCAAAGATATTATTCAGAATTGCTAAGATAACTGACCAGCTCAATAACATCTCTTGACTTAATCCAAAGAGCTACTATTACAGATCATGTAAACTACCTTCAGCACTAAACCATAAATCAGATCTGATCCTTCAGACATTAAGGGCAATATCTCTCCACAGGCAGCACAGGATGTTTGCCTTTAATAAGGCAATGCTTACTTCCCTGCATTGAATATTGACTTTGGCAGAGACCTGTGGAGTGAAACGCGTTATCGCGTAGACAGTACAGTGTGTCATGATTATGAAGACGACACGACATCTGTATCGGACTACTCAACTGTCTGTCCCTTTCTACTCCCTCACACCATGAAACACAGTGGTGGTCATAAAATTCTCTCCTCTCCTTCCCTTCTCTCTCTCTTTCTCTCCCCCTCCCTTCTTTCTCCCTCCTTTCTTTCTCTCCCCTATCTCTTGCTTTCTATCTTGCCCTTCCTTTCTCTTCCTCCCTTCTCAACTCTCCCCTCCCACCTCCAATGAAACAAGGTGGTTCTAATGTGTCCGGGGGTGATCTAATGGACGATCATTGATCCAGCCCGATGATATAAAAGTATTTGTCTTCAATTAAGCTGTTGTTTGGCCACGTCGTGCTCTCGGAGTGCCTGTCCACTCGGTACATCTGTCAGCTGGAGGTCATCACCGGGAGGCAGTCATCAACTGGACAGAACCCTGGTTGTAGATTTGGGGTTTAAACCAGCTTTCAAGATTCTTCCACTCATATCATAGCTTGTACTAGCCTGGATTTCCGCCATAATTTTAAAAAAATTTTTTTATAGTACTTTGATTGAATTATTGCTTTACGTCGCAGCGGGAATATCTCACTCATAGGCGACAATTTATAGTACTAGATCACTTGGAATATCATGCCACAGATAGAACATGGATAACCCACTCAGACACAACATACTCCTAGCTAACCAGTCCTTGCTTTACTCCTTAATGCCAAGGACCAAACAGGAACAACAAGTACCATCTGTTAACGTCTTTTGGTATGATGCAATAGGGGATAGAACTCATGACCTTCCACACTCCAGGCCGACACCCTAACCATCATGCCGCTGAGGGGGTCAAACACAACTCTAGACATAATCGATATGTTAGGAAGACATTACATTTTACTGGGGATGTCACCATTATACTAGGACGACTTACATTCTCATTCATACAAGATGTAATTTTTTTTGCTGCAGAATAGCTAAGCATCTGCAAATGATTAAATGTCACGAAATGAAACATTCGGAAGGAGCAGATGATTAAATGTTACGAAATGAAACATTCTGAAGGCACCCCCTAAAAAATAGAAGAGATTTGTAATATTTGAATTAAATATAAAAATTAGTTGACAAAGATATCATTGAGCTAAAAGGGCTAGTGTGTGGGTAAGCGAGTGGTGTGAGTGAGTGAACTAATAGCGGAAGATATTTTTTCAGCCATTTGCAATGATAACTAAAATGAGACTGCAGGGATTGAGACAATCGCGAACAAAGCAAATGTTGGAAGCTAGGACATAAAACCTGTTCAAATCATTTAAAGTATGCCTGGCTTGATCTCCAGATGAATGCAAACATTGTCCTCTGACCTGAGGAAGATGCCACATTTCCAAGGCAGCAGAAATTCTGCGAGTATTCTTTGTGCTCTTGCAATTCATAATTGATGCCATGTTTTAAGATATGGACGTGCAACAAAGCCTGGAATGAACACAAAAGCCACAATCACATCACGGCGTGTCTATATGCCAGACAATAGGACTCAATCGGCTTCCAAGGCCAAAATTGGGCAGTATATCATCATGTAATTAGTTATTCCACGAGTACGACCCTCGGATCTATAAGAAGATAAAAGAGATTCCCTTAGTTCTCGCTTGGCAAATATTTGAATTATGGAATACCACTTTGAAGTAACTACCAAGTGGTCGCCAATACAATGAGCCCATGAAAATCAATGACTTAGCACAGTTTCCTTTTAACACAGGATTCAATCGTATTCTACAGAAACCGTTCCACTTCAATTCAACTCGACATAAGTACTTTGGACAGGGACAATAATGCAGTAGATACATGTATCACGATTCATCATGCAGGATTACTTTTCTGTGAGCAATTGTCATGTCCCCCATCCTATATGCAGATAAGACGGTGGGAGTCTAATCACCCAGTATTGATGCTGTAAGCAGGTTACACTTAATTGTCACACACAACTGGCCACCAAGGCCCGCAGCAGCAAGGGCTGCTGGTGATATAACCAACCGCATTGCTATGCTGTTCCGGCGCGGACCTACAACCTAGGGGAGGGTGGTCCTGTGTACCAAGGCATACAGGTGGCATCTCACACGGCAGCGTCAACATGTCGGATAAATCAAGTCGATACTCTACATTACTGGATCCTCCAAACACAATGGGAATTTCCATGTTGCTTTTTCCGTTGAAAGATCTCGGGTATGTGTTTTTCCTCCCCGTCTGGCAATCAATGTATGGCAGTCGGTTACAGACAAGCAGTTCAATATCCGTTCATCGAGCGCCGTTGTTGCCGCAAACAGATCCCGCTGCGATGCCGTGTGTTTCTGTTCCAGACCATTGTTTACAACACTCTGTCTTGATTTCACAGAGAAAAGGCTGGACACGAAAAAAACATAATCGTGCCTAAAAGAATTCCATTGGTACTTTACACGTTATCGATGAGCTCAAGATAATTGTGCTACAAGACTAGTACAACTAGTGACAACTAGGCAAGAACTTGGGTGGTTTTCTTTAGACTCATGACCACTACATTTCATACTTCTTACATTAACTATTGCTTGGCCATTTCAATTTACAATCATTGATTGTACATTGTAGAGCGCAAAATGTAGTTAGAGACATATTCATACAAAGAGATGAATTAATAAGTAATGCCTATATGAGGCTGACAGTAATACACAACATTATCCAAAGCTAATCAAGTGAAAGGGTATCAAATATGCGTCAAATTGAAAGCAGGGCTACATCTTGGATGAGACCGAACATGACACCTGTCACTTTGAAATCAAATGTACCGACAGTTGATCAATCGACTAACTTGAGGGCAAGTCGCACAAAAGTCATTATACATAGTGGGTCTCTCACGCTCCCACTCTCTTTCTTTCTGCTCTCTCTCTCCTTTCCCTCCCTCCATATCTCTCTCTGTCTCTGTCTCTCTCTCTCTCTCTCTCTCTCTCTCACACACACACACACACACACACACACACACATACACACACATATGCACTAAGAGACCAATATATGAATCTGTTATTCATACATAAACAAGTCTCTCAATATATATGAAACCTGGATTGATAGTCCCCACACCCACAGAGGCCAATATGTGAGATCTGCAATTTGCACATAAACAAGTCTCTCAATATATATGAAACCGGGATTGATGGTCCAACTGTTAATTACAGCCATTAACTGTGGCCATACCCTTTATACCTAATATTATTCTGGTCACACTATTAATCCTCCTCAAATCCCTGCCCAGTCTGACTCCCGCAGAACATAATCAGCCTTATCTGACATTTCTATGAACACCAGGAACTTAACTTCGATTGCATACAAGACCTGGGCACCGATGCCAAAGCAAGCCATACATGCCCCCTGACCATGAACCGGTTGTCCGGTTCTCTCAGTGACTGAGCGGGATAAGCAAAAAAAAATGAAAAAGAAAGAAAGAAAAAAAAATATCCATGTACATAGCCAACTGGTACGTCTGCTATCCGGATCACTCCATATTGTCCAAGCTGTCGGGAGCTGACTAAGGTCTATGGGGACTTGTATCCCCTACCATTAGCAAGTCTGGCATTAACAGAAGGGCGTCACATGACTTGGTCAAAAGCATTGTGCGAGAAAACCGTTGGCGCTGACCGAAACCCGGCTGCTTCTGTGGTGGGCACTTTGGTCCCAGTGGTCGTCTTTTCACAATTACGTCCATGCTTATGTGTCACTTAGCTGATTCGAGTCGGGGCCAGGCTTCAATGGCTTGTTTGTGTGCTATTTCACTTTGTGAGACACTTGGGTTCGTTATTGCGGCCGCAGAAAATGTCGATGAATGCTGACTCAAACTCCAATTAACCTCGCCAAACAAATGGAGCAGAAGTTCTGCCGATTCCACCAGCCGGGGGTTTTGGCTTCCAAGACTGGTGCCCTAACAACCCGGTCAAGTCGTCCCAAAATATCCACCTCATCATCTCACCCAACAAGGCCAACCATTGTGAGTGAGTGATTATGGAGTTTAACGTTGCTGCGGGAATCTTTCACCCATTTGCGACAATTGCCATCCAGTGTAACACCAACATAAAATAAGCGATAGAAACTTAATGTTAAAACGTAATAATCCCAATAGTCATACACACAGTGTCCCCTCGATATAACGCTGAGGTTGGGGTCCATGACATACCTCCGCGTTATAGTACCCACCTTATACGATATTACAGGGAAATAACGAAAATAAAAAATTAGATCCACGTCTGACCTCGGATTATATCAGAATCCATGGTGCATCGGACAGTATTATATCGAGGGGGCACTATATAACATACGTTTACAAAAGAAAAAATGAATTTCTCTTAGTCCTTAGGATACCTTTAGCATTGGGAGAAATGGTCCGGGCTAGTGGGCTAGTATACATTTCCATCCCTGTACGATCATTTTTAAGATATCCACTGATAAATACTTCCTAACATCTCAAATTAATACTTTTGAGCTGTAACTAGTTGAAAACTTAAAAAACATACAAATAACGTTAAAATCCATCAAAGATTATTGGAACATAACGACAAAAATACATAATCATATATTCATAAACTTTCTATAATTAGACGACACCAAACATCACCTAATCACCAGCAGTCGTATATTACATCACACGGATGAATCGAGCATCTCAATATGGCCACCGATGCTTACTTAGAAAAGGTAGTGAGCCAACATGCAATCCCAGAGTAGTTCATGTCGCAGTGATTATCCTTGCCAAGTTTAATAACAAGGAAAAAATCCCCCCAAAAAAACTGTGTACTCTGAAGCATGGAGGTTCCAGTTGTTTTACGGACTGTGGACAGTCCATGATCCCGTAAACATTACTGCTGGAGAAAGACCTCCAGTTGTTAGGAAAGTATCGATCTGAATGCAGGCTCAACTTGAATTGAGATCAATTGTAAAAATGTGAATTTAAAATCTGTTTCATCATTAATCAATAACACTGGCATGAAACAACTGACATGTTGATACTGGGAATAACAGGGCTGAAATCAAATTAGAGGCTGTTGAAAACTCGAGTTAAAAAAAAAGAAAACCGCCGAACAAATCTTGCGGTGAGTTGCGATTTAAACTACGATGGAGGCCATGGATTGATTTTTCAATCAATTACATTGAATTATGTTACGAATGAATGCTCGTTGTAGCACAATATTTCCTTAACTATGAAACAGATTTTTATTTTAAAAAACAACAAATCCTAACAAAACAAATCACTGGAAGAAATCAAGTGTGATCTCGATAAACTGAATTAATGTAAAGCATAGCTTTGAGGGATTCTTCAAACTGTCCCTCCAGCTTCTGTAATGTGATACCATCCACGCCGAGCAGCTCAATGGCATCTCCAGTTATCTCCAATATCTCCGCGATATCCACACTCAATATCCACAGCATATCATTCTGTTGACAGACCCTCTTTAAATATAGGGAACAGCAGAACGACACAACACAGTACAACGTGCTCTTCCATTCTGTCATCAAGTAATGTCACCACGGTGTCACAGCCAAAGACATTGTGCTTTAAACCGTATTCCTCTTGGGTGCTTCAAATGTCAAAATGCCATTGCATTCCATTTGTCAATAGCATCCCCCTTTATTGATTAGAATCAACATAGCCGATATAACCAGCACATGTTTTCTGGCATGGAGAAATGCACCGATGCTTGAACGAAACAGGATGAAACTGATGGATATTCTTTGGACCTAAACGTTCAGAGACAAAAACAAACCCTTTTTGAAGTTGAGAAGAGGACCTTTCTTTTTCCCCAGTTCAAGATCTCAAAAGTTGTACAGAAGTTGAGTATTTAGGTCTTCATGGGTCTAATATTTTTCTGAGTGACATCCGATTCTGGCAAGTCTACTTTCAATGGACAGTCATCAAACATGTAAACACAGCAACTAGGGTATGTTGAGCATTACAATAAAGACTAGCTTACAACATCAGGCATCAAATTAAAGGCCAGATTACAATATCATGAATCAACATATGTACTAAATTACACCACAGTGCATTAGAATAAGTCAACAAGTTAATAAAACAGCTGTTGCACTGCCACATAAATTTGCATATTTTGCAAGAAAAGAATTCTTTTCCACAAAAATACAACACAAATAAATACAATAAAGTTTTGTTTGCACGACAATAGCTGAATAATGGTATGTTAAAATAGACACTCCCGCATGCACACATCACTACCAGACCACTCACAACCCACCACCACCACATCACATCACACGAAACACATTGCACTGCATGCATACACACCACACACACACATCACACCATAT
Source organism: Lepetodrilus ovalis (assembly GCA_032361185.1). Taxonomy (NCBI): domain Eukaryota; kingdom Metazoa; phylum Mollusca; class Gastropoda; order Lepetellida; family Lepetodrilidae; genus Lepetodrilus; species Lepetodrilus ovalis. The sequence goes on from JAUTBQ010179807.1 coordinate 12,152, forward strand.
CACAACACCCCCACCACACACACACCACACCATCCCAATACCACACACCACACCATACCACACCAATACCATACCACACCACACACACATCACACTATATCATAATACCCCCCACACCACACACACACCACACCACACCATCCCAATACCACACACAACACCATACCACACCAATACCACACCACACACCACAATTCAAGTAAATAGGATGCAGACAAGGACATAGAGCCTAACAGTATCTGCAGATGTAGCTGGGGAGGGAGTCTGCTAGTTGAGCTTATAAAGCTTCACACAATTACCCTGGCAGTCTTTGAGTGATCATGTGGATGATCTGCTTACGGCAGTGGCACAACCAGCAACAGGCAGGTGTTGGAGCCGGGCTCGTGCCAGGGCGATAACACTGCACTCCACATACATGATTACATGTTCAGATAGCCATTAACTTGGCAGTTCATGAATCCAGGAAGTTTTCAAATAAATATTGCCTAAAAAAATATATGATTAATGTAATCTCCTTTACATATGAATGACCTGTGTTACAGAAGATGGTAGCTTTCTAGGAGACAATTCAAACTAAAACACTTAATTTAAAAAAAAATAACAAATTAATAATCCCAACATTTTCAGTCCTAAGCACTAAGCCCCAATGCTTGTATAAGAAATATGTAGACTTAGTCTCTGTTGGACCAAAAGCAAAGGACATGTAGAGATGGTTATACTGTTTGACAAGGCTCTATTATTGGCCATTTTGTAGGACATGTAGAGATGCATGGTTGTAGTGGCAGATTGGTAACGACGATTGGATTAGTGGCCTTTACGTAATGGAAATGTAGAAACGGTTGCATTGTCTGTTCTGCAATGGACACGTAGAGATGCCCTGGCTAAGTGACATGCAGAATTGTTTCACTGGTTTGCTTATGTTTTGGTAACGGACATGTTTATATGGCTGTATTGGTCAAATAGTATTGATACAAATAGTATGGATCGTGGATGCATATTGAATATGTTGTAGATACAAATACTAAGGATCGCAGATAAGACATTTGAGAAAACATACCAGGGAACATACAACAATTGTTTTCAGTGCAAAAGTAAGTTAGGCTCATTAACACCATGATGAGGCATCAAGGTTGGTTTCTTTAGAAACGGTTGATACTTGCCTAAGAATGGCTCAAGGGTTTGGAAAAAGTTGATTAGAAAAAGTGGCAGGAGGAAATGAACTCTTAGATTGAATCTCACCCGAGGTATGTGTTTGATGCTATAATATTGTCATGTAAACTAGTAACCGAGAGAAAGATTATGTACAGTAGTTCATGAAAATGTGATGCAATTTCTTTTAAATATATTTTTTTTAGTGTATTCAAAAGATAATAATTTTTGTATTTGTGAATGTGATAGGTGATAACTCTCATGTCCATTTGCTCAAGTGTGTTCATTTGAGGATCCATTTATTTGAGGATCTGTTCATTCAAGAGGCTGTCCAAGTTTCTCTGTCCAAGTTTATCTCTGTTCAATGTCTGTCTGTTCAAGTGTCTGTCCATTCTAGTGTCTGTCCATTCAAGTGTCCATCCATTCCATTCATTCATGTTCATTGCTACCATGATGAACAACTCCATTGCTTGGGAACCACATGTTACGGTTCACATGTCTCACGAACGACCTCGTTTGGACTGACTGGACATGCTCGTTTCCAGGGTTACCTCGCGTGATTGGCCACGTGGGACCACTCATTGGGCAACTGAAGCATCTGCTCAAAATAAACCCCCATCAGTACGAAAAAGCTAATCTCAATTGTGGGTGAGGAATCAGCCAAATTTCCCCCAACTTTGAGGTAGTTTAATCAGAGATGCATTAACTCGAAAGTGGAGATACGGGGGGAAACGATTACTAAAAAAAAAAGAGAAAAAAAAAATCAATGAGTTGAGTCTGCTTGTAACAACAATCGTAGGGTCAACCAGAATGGAGGAAATTGTGTTACCTGCTTCTAGTTTGGATGGAAAATTTGCAGGAAATTCGAAATTGGACTTTTAAAAGGGGGTGCATTACTTTGCACCAGTTAACAAGTGAGGATACGACATCGCGGCGAATAGTCTAAGCAGACCTTATTGATGTTTTCATTAAGCTTTCCTCTCTGCAAGCAAGAGAAAATTCAATTAGTGGCTCTGCAATGCAAGCTCTCCTTCCCCTTGATGAACCGAGACCCGCTCTAGACGGTGAATATTTCATAAGGAACCCTTGTTTCGTATAATCGCACTCGACAAGCGACAAATAATCGCCTGATGACTCCTGAGTTCCGTGGTGATGCAACAGAATTTGTCCAATTACTGATGGCGAGATGATCAGAGAATAAACAACGGCCGATGTACCGAACATTGGCGCTCGCTCGCGCTGCGTATGCAAACATTCAACATTTGCTCCCCAATCAGACCCAGGCAATCACGCACAATTCGAACAGCTTCGAATTTCCTCTCTTAATTGTGGGGAATAATTTCAAGTACAGCTGCATGAACGGCAACACAAGCTACATGTCGGCAACTTCCACAAATTCCAATACCCAAGCACCAAGCCACGTGCACACGTATCCATACAACCTTGCACAGGGAGCAGAGGCTGGTATCGCAGTTAACAAAAGACCAGGACATTCCATCAATATACGGACCCGCAACTTTCGAATCCGATCCTACTGGAAACATGTTAGAATATCGATGCTATCTTGTCACCGGGCTATCAATAAAATGCTACATATCTGTAAAGGTCAGGTGATAGTGGTATTGTGAAACGATATCGAACATCCGCGGCCGACGACGTTCCCATCCAAACAATTCCAGTCGTACTTGGTTACAATACAAAATGTCATGGAACACGATGATCCAGACAATACACTGAATAATAAATCTGGGGTTAGGTCATTGTGTGCTGATCCAACACAATGATAACAAGTATGTATATAAATTAATATATTATGAATAAACGAGACTCGTTGCTAGTTGGATGTGTATTAAATTCTGTGGTCAAAAGAAAATGCTAATGGCCCAGGAGATCATTCAATTTGTAAACAAAGGTGAAATCTAAGTGTTTATTGATTTTTCAATCTTTTTCCAATTATATATAGAAAGAAAAAGATGTATAATTTAATATAAACCTTTTGAACAAAAGAGATCAAACATTGATGGAAAAAGTGAATGCCACTTTGGTCTCCCTTGATTCCAGTCTATTCTTACAATAACTGTTACTTTTCAAATCAATAATTATATTCATCATTAAAAAAAAATAATCAAATAATACTATGAAAAGATAAACTGTATTTTACTTTCTAAACGGGCAGAGTTATTTAGGTTGCAATGCTCTATCATTTACAAATCATTAATTATTCATTTTCTGACATGTTTGAATTACAACACGCGGTATCGATGGTTATCATAAAGTCAATGCCTGTTTTGAAAAATATACAGGAAAGAAATAATATACCTATACGTGCTTGCCCGTTCATTGTCATATATAATGTATTAAGCAGAGTTGTTAATCGTGTACATCTACAGAAGTATTCTGGAAATCTTTTACTCTAATTACCATGCTAGTGAAAGGAGACAACTCCGGTTACAATGCCGAGCCTTGGCAAGTGAAATCTGAGACTCAATCACACGCAAGCAACAGGTCTGAACTCTTTTCAGTGTAGGTTATCTGGCAGACATTCCTCAACATAAATATGCCGGCTTTAAACCAGTCTGGAGTGCCGTTATTTATCCCGTAATAAGCCTTGTCCTTAGAAAGCGGTGTCAATCGACTGGGAAGATCAAGCCTGCACTCGAGAGAAAGGGAAATTATTAGATTCAATTACAGAGAATTGTGATTCAACAAGCGAAAAGGCATTCAGAGCCCAGCAACTGTCTTTGATCGTCAATCATGTGTGACGATAAATGCGCCACAAAAGCCTATTCAAGTTTCCTCTTTAGGCCGAGAAAGCCGACAAGCTGTTTGTGAATACACAGTATCAATAGACGGATATACTCAGCCATTCATTCTTCCCCTACTCTCCGACAGTCTCGAGACAAACTGTACGTAGAGGGCACGGTGCCCCGCATGTCGCACAGGGTCGCAATAACAGGGTGGATGCATTTCATGTCAGGTGTTGAAGCGAGATTTACGCAAGCCTGCGGTATAAACACAAAAAGTACCCAGAGGTCAAACTGCCTTTACACAACTCATCAAGCCTTTACAATACATCGTAAAACAGGTGGAACATAAACCACGTGCTCCTCGTGTATATATCAGCAGGCATAGAATGAAAGAAAATAAACAGGCATGCAACTGCTAACCTGTGGGAAATAAGGGGTAAAATGGAGGGGGTGTCGTTTGAAAAAGGGTGGGGGGAAGGAGTACCCAAAAAAAGCAAAACGGGGGTACCAAGAAGATTCAAGAAAGAGAAGTAGAAGAAGAAGAAAAATATGAAGGGGGTGCAAAGAAGGTTGATGGAAGCTTACCGGCGGTGTTTGAGTAGCAGTTTCCATAAGCATTGGGGATTGGAGGTATGTGGGCTCGGGCAGCCGCACTGGTGTCAGAAGCACTGATCCGGGACTACGGACTACACTGACCAGAGAAACAGGCGAGGAGCAGGGATCCGATACTCCAATATGAAAATACATAAATTATTTAGCACGGAGCATACAGACACACCGCCGAGAGGAGAACTGATGCTAGCTACCACCATCAATAGAGGAAAGAGAGCAATGAACAGAATACGATTGGCCTGGCAGTTCTACTAGTTGATTGCACGTTGCTTTCACAGCAATCATCGTTTCCACCCAGCTCTCATTAATGGTTTGTGCGCGTCCCCCGGGAGGTGACAGCCGCATCGGCCTGTTCCAGCGGCTTATTGGCAGATGCAACAACGGACCAGTGCGCTGGAGACGCGCCAAACCAGCGCTGATGGATAGAGCCAGAATGCAAATTGGGAGCATACATTATTAATACCTAAGTCTTTTCCTCTTTGATGCTGAACTGATGCTGTTCGGGAGGAGTCCAGCGAGAGGGAGGGGGGGTCGGGGAGGAACATGGGGAGGGGAGGGAAGCGCTGAGGGGTAGGGCAAGGCTGAAGACGGAGGAGGGGCTGGGTGGATTCCGGGAAAGGACGGGGAGGGAGAGAGAAGAGAAGGATGAACTTGGAACCCATTGTTCCGGACTGGTCCATGTCGGTGCTGGAGGGTGGTCAGGAGGCAGTCTTGGAAAAGTGGGGGAAATGATCCACCGCATGCCGATGCGTGATAGGGTGTTCCCAGCGTAATGCCGGAACTATTGTGTCGAGATGTGCTGGAAATGGAATGAAAGATACTCTCATTGATCACAGCTTTATTTTACATTGGTGGCATTAATGTGTACCAAGTGAGTGAGTGATGCGTTGAATGAATGCTGCTGAATCAATCCCCCATTCACAAGCACGATGCTGAGAACTGCCACGGCCGTCTTTCTTTTCCCCAAGTCATATTGGAGGGAGGAGTCTCCCCCGGTGCACAATGCATGAAGCATGTGCTTGAGGACATATACCATTATGAAAGCACCAGAAATACGCAGTCATTCACTCGTGTCCCAAGGGCTCCATGCAATCGTCATTTCTATGATACCATACCATACAAAATGACTTTTATGACTCTTCGTACAGGTCAGCTCATCTAATATTGATGATACATTAACACAGTTCCCATATAGGTCGCCACAAGTGCCACCACTCAATTCTTGACATAGTATCCCACAAAGTCTAATAATTCTATTTACGGATAATTTCATTCTTAACTCGGGGACATATTGGCAGGACGTCACAATTACAAAGACTCTGGATGATATGTCAGTGACAAGTCTACTTCTTAGAAACAAATCATCGTCTTCCAAATATACAGATGTTCTTGGCAACAAAGACAGATTAGTTTATAATAGTTATATTTACATAAAATTTCCCTTAAGGTTGGAATATTGATCGACTGCATAAAATGGCCAGCATGACGTTAGGAATTTGCATGTATAAGTATCCACCATATTTCTCGTATCTCTTTCCGTATCAAAAGCCTAGCATATCGGCAATCGTACGTCGACTCTACATGGCTTGTGGACCTTCTAATGGTTCTCCACTGCAGTGGATTATGTGGGCATTTTGAAGGCAGTTCCACATGCTCATTGCTAACTACAGTGATCTATGACAGACAACACTAACCAGTGGTCCCAATCCAAGCCGCCATGACGTCAAATACTGACCTGAACGATACGAAGAGGAAGCAGATAAACGCAATCAGGGATATCAATATGTACTTCAATTCTACAGAGATACTGCACAAAGTTGCTTTTTTTTAAAACCCAGCCCATTTAATCCAGTAATGTAGGAGGCCGTTTATCACAATGACTAGTTAATTAGATTGAAGTTGCCAAATGGAGTGCTTTTTACTTTCATGTGGTCATATCTGCATTTTGACCGAGACGAGGAGTACATGAAAGTGAAATAATAATACATATTTCGGAGAATGATTGATGGCAGTCTTCGAAAGTCTGATAAACATGTAATTGTGTTTGGATGGATTTTGAACATACAGTTGAAATTATTACATGATATTAGTCTACAAACATGTGCGATACTGTAATAATTGATTCATTTTTGCCATTTATATAAAACAAAATTCAATTCAATTTCTCGTAAAAAATTCCAACTCCTTAGGGCAGAGAGTCAAAATACTTAGCTTGACGTTGTACAACACCAAAGAAGCATTGATGACAGAGAAATGAAATCGACAAGCTGAAATCTACGCAGTATTTCAGCTGGTATCACCGAAGGCATTCACTTGACAGGTGGCCCAAGAATGAAATCAACCTAACCACTTGTCAAGCCGGGTGTTGATTTGCAAACGGCTCGCGTCAACACCGATCATGTTCAAATGCAAACATAATACAACATAAACATGGAGATCTGAATTATTATGTTAAACCTGGAGGTGCAATATTCAAGCTAGTTCTAGCACTCTACTGTCACTTGCATATGGATGTGAATCAAGTAGAAAAAACACCAGCATTGAATCCCAGATCAGTATAGAAGAATCTGTGTTTACGATCTCACTAACTTGGCTTAAAACCCCAAATCAACCAACAGATGAAGGTGTTCTTTTCAATCATTAAAACTTTATTTTCAATTATCAAGGAAATAAAAAATACCCTTTAAAAACAAAACACTGAAGCATGTTTTATAAAAGTTCATTGTAGTTTTTAAATTGTAGAAAGTATCATGTGCCAATGACCATCACAGCAGTGGAAAGGAAGCCTGACTTTTTAGCAAGATAATCATAAGATATTAAAGGAAAAATTACATTGAATAAAATCACACATTTGGATAATGATATCCATTGGATGCTCATTTCTCACATTAATTCAACATTTTATAGTTGATACTTAGCCCCCAAAACCTTCTTCAACTGTGATTTGCAGATTTAAAAATCTTTTTTTACATAATTGTTTTTAAAAAAATAAAGAGGAAGAAAGAAAAAGGGACAAATCATTGCACAAACAGGAATATAATTATCTGTCAAGAACTTACACTTCAGAATGGGAAGAAAAGTTCAGATATCGAAATCCTACGGGGAATAAAATCCTCAGACTTCATCTTACTTCCTATTATTTCTCCTAGTTGTCACATTTCTATAATTGAAATGAGTTTCTTCAACTTGGAGAATCATTCTAACCTATGCTGGTTTTCCTATTTTTTTGGCCCATCTTATTATGAAATTTCAAATCGATAATAATTTTAAGGAACAGACAGGTTTATTTTATCGAAATGAAGATTCAACACTGGGCAGTGCAATCTAGAATTCTACAAAACAATAAAACTTTTTTTTTTCTCCTCTCTGAATTTGGTCAATTTACTGAAAGGGGCTACTTGATCTTCCACGACAGTTATTGGCACAAATTGCTTTAAACTTAAAACAGCTGCTGGAAATTGGTATGCTTGAGATAGGAGATAGTAAGAGCCACATCTATGTATCTATAATGGGTGGGGGAAGAGGAAGGGGGAGAGAAAGAGAGAGAGATAAAAGAGATATAGAGGAGAGGGAGGGAGGGGAGAGGGACACAGCGAGAGGAGAGAAAGATATATAGAGAGAGAGAGTGGAAGGGACAGAGGACATGTTTTAACCATCTCCGTGCTGAGGACAGTGTCAGATGCCCTCCAGAACAGTGATTTTAATTGATCTTAACTGCTAGAAGAAGCACATACACTACTCTTGACGGCATCCTCGGTTGAGGGAGGGTTAAGGAACGATACCAAAACAGAGACTCAAACCATATATTTCTGAGCAAGTCAAGGTAGTAACTCGTACATTGCAAATATTTGCAATTCAATATAGAAAATCTGGAGATGCAAAGTTAATGATGATGACGCTGCATTGTGACATCTGAATGAGTCGGATCAATTTGTTTTACCAACACAACCAAAGGATGCGTCCCTCAGAAAAACTCTCTCATTAATCCGCCGTCCCAAACATATGTAAATACACCGATGATAGGCTTAGCATGAGCTCAACTATCCGATGCTTTAATAAGCGCCGATTGATTATATGCACACAATTTTCTTGTCAAGTTAAGCTTGGGCCACCCTTTGTGTAAAGATATTGAGAAATCTGGCCTAAGCACATAGCCAAAAGCCCCACATGATTGGTGATTAATCTGCTGCAGCAACTGGTAATAAGTCATAATTTAATAGCGCAAAGTGATCCATCAATGAGAGCATAGACTGAGTGGCTGCCACTCGTGGAAATCGCCAGAACGCCTCACCATAATGTTGTACCCAGCACAGGGCTACGAACCCTGGCACACATCTACATAAATAGACGCAAGTCTACGACACTACGGAAGGACGGAATTCCACATGGACCGAAAGGGGAACAAAATATTAATTAACATATATGAAAAATCTTAAATACAAATTTTGACTTAAATACTGAAGGAAAAAATGATAATATAAAAATAAGAAAGAAATAAGAAATAATAAAATTTAAAAGAAAAATAAGTAAATAAAAATATTGACAAGATCACACTCTGGGATCGACTGAAATCAGTCGAATTCCGATCGCAAATATTCGCCGATAAAAATTTAATGAGAGTACATAAATCATCTGCTTGCGGACGGCAAATGAATGTATACATTTGTACCAATTCAATCTTCCAGCTCGCCAATTAGTCGGAATGTACTGCGGCCTCACAATGGACATCAATCAAATTAGTCAATATCATTAATTATGGCTAACATAACACGTATAAGGTAATATGCACTGGACGATATCGATATACATTTCTCTGAATTCCCGTAATGAAGCACAACAAAGGCAGACAGGTCAGGGTTTATCAGATCTGAGGGGAAATAATGGCTATATCGGGAACAAACCTGCATGAATTAGTTATTAATGTGTGCATAGAGAGATGCTGAAGTAGATTTTACATATACTATGCAATATAGCTAAGGTTATGAGTGATATATTGTTGGGACAATCGCCGATGAAATTGTGTCAAAACAACACCATGTACGAACACAAAGCAGAAATAGATATCAAAATAATACCATGTGCAAACACAAAAAGATGTCAACTGATGTAAATTAACATACCAGTTCAAAAAAATAATAAATGTAATCAACATTCCAGTAACAGCTGCTGCAATTTCAAAAGCATTTTTCAAAATACGCTCCACAATAAATGAAGATAAACGAGGGGGGTTAAATCATATTTCCTTCCCTTGTTATTCATCGCATCCATCGCGACAAAAATTATAACATAACGACAAAAAAACACACGCAAAGCCTACAATGAACACAGCAGCCCTCCAACTCCACATGAAAAGTGACCTGATGACAACAGTGGTAACGGGAGAGGGAAATATTGCCGAGTCCTTTGACAGTTACACATCATAGTATGCATCGTGAGTTTTTGCCAATCCATAGTGTAATTTCTCGAGAGAATTGCCTCCAAGCAACGCAAGGGCTAGAGCCGAACCCCAGTGCAGCTATGCTGGCCTCCGAGTTGGGAGGGGCGAGGAGGGGTGGGGGTTGGGAGGGAGGGGGGGAAAGAGATACCACACAAATATTGAATCTATTTTGACAGATGCCAATCACCTGGTTCTGTCTGTCAAACAGTTGTCTTTTTCACAAAGCATGTCCTTCTCCGACAATATTTTATATACACTGCGCGACTCGGGGAGAAGTGATTAACTCGATTCGGCAAATACTGAGGATCAATACTTAAAACAATGATCAGTCAAACAGCTTTATAGGCACTTTCCGTACAGCTCTGGGCTTAAAACCGGATACACACGCACAATATGAATTACGGTTATAACAAGCAGTGACACGGTAAAATCCAATTCCCAATTTCTTCTCGCAAATGAATGTAACAAATGCAAATTCATATAAGAGGATAATGGGATAAATATAATTCTGAACTCGGGAGGTGGTGGTGGTGGGGGGATCCTCGAAAACACATCTTTTTTTTAAATGTATGTAATATTGTGTAGACACGTGTCACCACACAGATATCGGAAGTGTTGGAGTGACAACTTCCATACTTGGTAGAAACTTCTCAGGAAATGGCATCAAATATTAATGCACGAAAAGGAGCAGAAAAAGAAGAGAGAAAAAATGAAATTTTGGAAATCGCCTTTGGCAGGAAGATGATAGTAATCCTGACACACGTCCAACTTGTCATGGCAGGTTAGTCTCATTACAATGGAATTCGGAAACATCGGCTCAGCCAAACTTTCGCGACAAATGCAAACCTGAAATGTAACTGTCCTTCTGTCCAATGGTTTTGACAACATTATCTATTGAGAGGCAATTACGCTAGATTTCCCCATAACCGTGTTCAAAACTGTATCGAGCTGGCAGCTTTCCGAATAGGAAATAATATACGCAATTTATATGCCGATCAAAACCGGGAATATTCAGGGTAGAAATTTAGCAGCATGCCAGCTCAATGCAGCACAATAAATAGCATAATATACGATAATTACCAAATATAAATTAGTCGCAGCACAATGCGTAAGCGTAACAAAAGGCATTCACACAATTCTGAAGAATTCTCTGAAAGCTCGGTTTCATAAGCTCATCAAAATTCATTATGTATGTAGCGATTGTTCTATAAGTTAGGACTATTATTTACATCTCGATTCCCCAGACCTGTCAGTTATGGGGAAAATTACGGAAATTGATTACTAACGCATATTTGTAACCATTATCTGACGCTGAGGTAGAACCCAATGCTCTTCCTTCAACCCCCCTCCCCCCTCTCAATACCTCCCACCCTGCTCCAAGCCTGCTCAGAGCAAGGGTCTGCACTGTAGCAGATTAAGGCCCCATTGATATTTCATTCTCATTTATGGCATTAGATCACCTGGCCTCCAGAGAGGTTTCAATTACATCACATAAATATTACACATCCTAGGAAGCCAGCCAAACAAGGGGAAGTCATCTCCTATTGTCAGGGACATAATGACAAACCATCAACACCTTTCTGGTGATTATGCCTCCAGGCATCTCCACACTGGCAAACAGATGGAGGGACCGTACCATCCCCTGGATCTGTGGGGGGTAGGGGAGGGGGGAAGGACATCGCCAGAAGCCGATACCTCTCACTATGCTGGCCCTCTGTGATCTGGGCGAGTCGATGCTTCTGGCCAATAAGACTGGCTGTAATTACCATGATAACGTAACTTATTGATACATTAATGCAATAACGTTAATGGGTGAAATTGCTAAAGACATTATCTTCCTCCCCCTGGGCTTATTAAAGTGGTTGAAGCTGTTTAAAAGGATGGTCCATATATCTAAAGAGTTTGAAATGTTTTTATAACCTGCTATACTCATTTCTATCATTACATTAAAGGGGGAATTTTAACAGTTTTGCACAACATTACAACAAAAGTCTTGATACATACATCAAATATGAAACATGCAATGAACACGGCTCATTTTAATCCATCAAAACATGTACATTCATGCATTTGTTGATTCACAAGTAAGGTTTGGCTCATTACTCAATGTCAGTCAATCATGAAATGCTTCACTGCTGTACATAAAATATGAATTTGATTACTTATCTATTCTAAAAATTAAAAATAACTAATAAAATATACATTTCTGTTTATGGCTAGATGTGCGACACTATTGTACAAGAAACCAAGATCTAGGACAGCATATCCTGGAACAGACAGACAGACACCTGTTGCAGACAAGGAACACACGGCTGTTTTCTCAACAGGTCGTAAGATAACAAGACATCCAGACAGACAGAATTTCACGCTGTGTGCCCGCAATATTGCATCGGAAACCATGTCACATACAGTGTGAAACATTAACAAAAGCTATATCAAAACCATCAGGGCCAATTAAAAATGACTTAGCAAAGCCCAGACCATGCAATCGCGGAAAGTAGGTG
>JAUTBQ010179808.1:0-11085 GCA_032361185.1 Lepetodrilus ovalis
CTACTACTACTACTATTACTACTAATACTTACTACTTACTACTACTACTACTACTATTGTATTTGATTACATTGTTTATGTTCCATGACGCGTTTAGGTATTAGTGTAGATGTATACAAATATACTAGTACTAGTACTTCACCATTGCCTAGTATACTAGTATACCAGTGGCACGGTCGATGGCAATGGGCGGCTTTAGTTAGTCTGACCAAATGTCCGGAGTTCGAATCTGCCTCGGGGAGCCTGCACCGATGTCCAATGTCCATGCACAAAAGATAACTATTATATATATATATATCCGATCTTGTTACATTATTAATTTTTCATTATCCACTCTTATAGAATCATATTCTGGTTAGCGCATGCGGTATAGACTTTACCCTCACACGAGCCTGATGGCATTTCACTAAGTGATCTTAAGTATTGTTTCCTACATCATATTACACTCAATTATACACCTCGGATATATTACGACAGCACACACGACGACGAGGATTAAAGCGACTTACCACCATCTGAGAGCGTCCCCTGGACTGGTACTGACTCGGACTCGGGCTCGGGCTCGGGATTATCGCTGGCGTGTATTAATGTATGGTGGAGGCATAAAAGCAAACAGATTGAATGTCAGAGTTGAGGCGGGAGAGATATTACGAATCAATTAGAACGATGCTTATCAATAAACGAGAATCCTCCTGGCACTGTATTGCATATTTATGAGCGTTACCCGGGGATGTTTATCGACGTGCGAAGCGTCTCACCCCTGCTTGCTTTGGAAATTGAAATCGTGTAATCAAACATGTATTGGGCGATAATTTACTGTCAGAATCATGGTTTTACTCGCCTGTTTAAGCTGCGTTGTAATAATATAAAGAAGTACGGAAGTCAGAATGGAACAGGGAGTTTTCCGTCATCCCAGCGCCATAATGAGATTGTCTTAATAGTTTGCAGCATGGGATCTAAATAACATCAATTGCTAATTGGTTGAATTGCAACACTTTATTCTACTACTACATAGAAATAAATTAGAAAACGTGGCGAAGTAGAACGAATGATTGTTTGATGTATCTGCTTTCTATTTTCTCTATCCTGTTGTTTCTTTAGGAATTTGTATACGTTAGGATTAGATGGTAACGTTAGTACAAATGTTCTCTGGAACACTTCTGGAACTTTTTGGACATTGCAGTTTGACCAGAGTTGGAAAAATCCTGTGTAGTGGACATCACCAACCAACATCAGACATTTATGTATAACAGAACTACACCAACCAACATCAGACATCTATGTATACCAGAACTACACCAACCAACATCAGACATTTATGTATAACAGAACTACACCAACCAACATCAGACATTTATGTATAACAGAACTACACCAACCAACATCAGACATCTATGTATACCAGCACTACACCAACCAACATCAGACATCTATGTATAACAGAACTACACCAACCAACATCAGACATTATGTATACCAGAACTACACCAACCAACATCAGACATTTATGTATAACAGAACTACACCAACCAACATCAGACATCAGAACTACACCAACCAACATCATACATCTATGTATACCAGAACTACACCAACCAACATCAGACATCAGAACTACACCAACCAACATCATACATCTATGTATACCAGAAGTAAACCAGCATTCAAGTCGCAACTCAAGTAGTGACCTTCTACATGCAGCGCGTTCATCTGTATTGCTGCAAGAGATGGGGACGACAACGGCTTTGTGTTGGAAGGACAATAACAAACGCTCGCTGTTGGGAAGAAGAAATGACAGTCAGTCGTGAGACTATTTTCGCTATCATGTGATATATAAATGTATCGGAAATACAGCTATCCTAAATGATTTAACTATAACCAATGGCTTATGAACATTTAGCATCATTAGATGTAAAGTGTACTTGTAGGCAATTGACAGTGAACACGTGCCAATAGCAGTGAGCGAGTGATTATGGCGGGAATCTTTCACCCATTTGCGACGTTAATTGTATTAATTGTAGTAGTCACATTCAACTCATGCGACTTGTAGATACTGGCAACCTCGTGCAGATGAAAGCAGGGGTTTACAGTGATTGTGGTTTACAGTCTGTCCTGATGCAGCACAGTTGCTTCAAGTATCATCTAATAATCTGCACTAGTCTATATAGCTCCTGTGTTCTGTTTGGTATACACACCGTATACAAGATGCGCTACCGGTATATTATATTTATTCAGATGTGAAGTAGACCTACCAGGGTAGATACTTTTAAAGCATTATTATAAACTAATTGGTGGTATCATATACATACCTTAAGTCGACAAAACGTTAACTTTGCGACATGTTTTGACTACGTTTTCAATATTGGTTTATAGTCTGTAGTTTAGACAAGGCTTCGATTACTTGGTTGAGCCAAATACAGAAAACTTAGTCAAAATATGTTTAAAAGCATACTATCACGGTTGATTGGTCTAGATAATGGCCAAACGAATTTCTGTCCGAGACTATTTACGTTTGATTTGTACATCCAAAAGTTTTTATTTACTGGTATACTAAGTCCCCAACACTTGGTATTTATAATAAATTTCATATTTTATAATAATTATTAGTCCTGACTAATAATTATGTTGTCTTTGATGTATTCATGATATATGAAGTAATCGTAGTTCTTTCGTCGTATCTATTTGAGAGTTATGTCCCCTTGCGTTAATATAAAGAAGGACAGATTATGCTGTTTATACATGTATTATAACAACCATATAGCGGATAGCAGAAGCATTATGGAGACGAAGCTACTTTGTCTAGTATAGGGTATTCTTTGCCAACTCCTCTCGAAGCCTGTTCCACCCGTTGCATGTTCTGTATGAGGTGTTGGCGACATCTGATGTCTGTCCAGGTGGCCCCAATAAATGTTATATTGCATTCATATCCGGTGCACAATACAATTTCGGACTTTCCACCGATGGACTTGTCTTGCTCACCTTACACTGGTGCGTAGACGTTGTGGGTTCAAGGTCATGCTACGGAAGGCACAATATATGCGTGCATTCCTCCAGATCTCCATCTTCGTAATCCCGTGCATCGACTTATACAACGACCCAACCCCGTTTCTTCCGTTGACGAATCTTTTTCAGAGGTGGATAGTGCGGATGTAGCGAACTTCCGGCGCGGTTGTGACACGTGGTCTTCCACTTGGGGGCCTCACTTGTGTCCCCCCTGTCTGCCGGTGTCGTTGAAACAGCCTGGTTACCGATAGTAGTGTGCAACCAAACGTTCTTGCAATTTGACCTTACGTCGCTCCCATTTTGGCCATACCACTCTCTCTGCTCCCGCGTTAACCTTGGCATAAATCAGGTGTGCTTTCATCAGCTGTGATATTAAGGCACAAGACTAGCCAATTTATAGCACATTTCTATACGCTCATGGCATACTGTCAGTGGGAAACTGCTTTTACCATTATTTTTTCATGACGGCAGCAGAACCGTCATCTGATTTGCCTTCGAGTGTAATGATTTTCATTCTCTATATTTGGATTTTCATTATTGACGTAATTACGTTCCATTAAACATGAATATGCGTGTGAGCAATAACATTTAATTGCGTGCGAGTTTACTTCTATATACATGTACCCGAGGACACTATCCACTCTCCTTATCTACTGTAGGTCTTAATCCGAGCCAAACACTTCTGTGCAAGTGATCGACCATAAACAGTTTAAGCAATGAAATATTTATTGGTATATACAGACTTCTAGATGGCGTTTCTTCCCAGCGTGTTTCAAATACATTTCAATAGGTATATCCCTGTTAATGCGATTCAGTATGGGCCGAGTCATTTATTACTTTAAGTCACTGCATAAATATTGTTCACCCATATTGTACTAGCATCTATCTGTATATCAATAAGGTTCTTGCAAAATAGACATATTGCACGGCAGTGGAGGTTTACATATTACATTGGATGGGGGAACGTCTTGGAAGGCCAGCAGTCAAGAACGTCATGTTGGATATCAGTTGTAATGAATGCATGGCAGGCCATCATGTTAGGTTGTAGTGGTGTTATGTTGAATGATGTAGTGTTAACTAGGATGGTGGTGTTAACTTAGCAGTAGTGTTATGTTGCACGACAGGATATTATAGTGGTGTTTTATTTTGTGGTGATATGTTGGATTGTGGTGTAGTCATCTTGTAATATAGTATAGTGCTCTGATGAACGGCAGGATCTCAGGTTTAATTGTGGTGGTGTCAAGTTGGATGATGTGTTATGTTGGACTGTGTGGTGTTATGTTGGACTGTGTGGTGTTATGTTGGACTGTGTGGTGTTATGTTGGACTGTGTGGTGTTATGCTGGATGGCAGGATATGCTGTTGAATGGTGGTGGTGGTGACCTACATGCTAGATGGTGGTGTTGCCATGTTAGATTGTGGGTTATAATGTTGGATTGTGGTGGTATGATGTTGGATTGTGGTGGTATAATGTTGGATTGTGGTGGTGTAACCTTGGTATGTATAATGTTCTGATGGATGGCAGGATATAGTGTTGGGTGGTGTGGAGTCTACTGTTGGATACTACTATGCCGTGTTTTGTAATAACACTTCCTCCACAGACCATCACAGTATCCTCCAGCAGGTTACCCACAATGATGCTACATCCACATCTACTTCAATATGGTTCCTCACCTGTAGGGACTGCACACACACACACACAACGGTTCATGATATGCGCACACAGACAACACACACAACGGTTCATGATATGTTTTATTGTTTTATTCCCCTGTTAGGCACTGGCTGAGAATTCCATCCCATAATGTCAGGAGCGTGGTTACGTCTCTATGGAAAAGTCACGGAGTGTTAAAAACCTCTGTGACGTTGACAGGAACGTGGTTTGCCTCCCGCCTCATCGACCCCCAGAGGTCAGCCAAACCACGCCCAGGAGAACATGATGACGGTGATGACAATGCTGATAGGATGACAATGATGACAATGATGGTGACGCATATGGAAGTAGACCCACTACCACTCACCAGCTGATGACCTGCCTCCCGATGATAGACATCGATACACCACCCAGCAACTTCAGCAAATAAAGGAACCAACTTGGTAATTACTAAATATCATTTCCAAGAGTGCATGTAAGCAATATGTACATGGCTAGTCAAATACCAAAAATAATCAATCCAAAATAGAAACTGTCAATTGTCGATTGTGAATACTCTCAGGCAGTATTCTCTGAGCCTGTCCGATGTCTGATGTGTGTAGGGGGTCAGCTTGGCCAGGCAATGGGTCCACTCCTATTACATAATGACTTAGCATGGGTACAGATACAAACAGGAAGAGAACAATGGCTGCTCCTTGTATACAATTTACAAATTGTAATAAATTATTGTCTACACACGTGCAGGCGGTAGGACAGCACTGCTTCAGATTCTACTGTAACCATGGCGATGTGGCACAACGAAAATTGTGTTGCTATGCTGAAAAAAAGATGTCTAAAATATGTGTCACTTTGTAGGTATCGTTGTAAACTTTGGTTTTAGTCGAATATCAACGTAGCAATTACATACTGTCATACATATTGTGACATCATAAGACATTGAGGAGGGTTACATGTATTATACATAAACCACATATTCTCTGCAAACTGTACTGGTATACAGACCTATACTGGTGTACTGGTCATCCTCGCACCACAGGGGTACTCAATACCATTCAGGACTCACTTCACATGGTACCCCTGGCACACATCTAGAGGAAACATGTGCAAACAGACATGGAGCTAAAAATAGAACCATTTAAAGTGACCAATCACAAAAACGTAAGTAAAGGGACGTAATTCCAATAAACACTATAAAAATAAACAGGAATGATCAAATCTATTTCATTGAATAGATTTATTTTCACTAAATTGATCGGGGAAAATGATTTCATTGGTTGGCTGTTTGTACAAGTTTCTCTACAGATGTGTCCCAGGATGCAGTGTGCCATGGGTTGCGAGGATGTGTACTGGTAAATACAGGCTATCACTGTACAGGATGTGCAAGAGTATGGGTGTGTCAGTGAATCAGACAATAGGTCAGACAGGGGAAATTGCACTATAAATATTTAATAGATCTTTGTAAACTGTGATTACTGTTGTTTGATTTTTGATTAAAATTGATGATGTACTCTGTTTCTATCCTCTAAAAAACAAAAGTGTTCTACAATATTTTGATTTTCAGTCAAGCAATAATCACAAAATAGTATAACAAATGTTAAAATTGGCTGGTAAAGCAAACCAAAACGAAAATAAATATAGTAGAATATAATTGAGGTATTCATTATTTTGTTCTTTTGTGGCATAAAAGAGAATGGCAAAGAATATCTCAACTAAACATGTGTAAATATAAAACGTCTAAAGGCCATACTGACCTCAAACAGATGACAACCAATGAGAGCAGGCAGGAGGTGTATACACAATGCAGGTGATATAGACGACAATACGCCATGCTCCAACTGCAGAATCTACTAAATAACATGGACGTGGAAATAGATACAAACTTGACTTGCCAGAACAGCGAGTGTTAATCTGGACTGCAGACAGAAGACATGTACAAGGGTTAACTTGGATGGGATGATATAACCCTTTACCCACCAACCATCTAACTAAAATAAACCAAGCATTCAATAATAGTTAATGATGTAGATACATCCACTTGGCTCTCACCAAACATTTCATTCTTCAAAACAAGTATATTTTAATGGTACTGTGAAGCTACAAGTTAGACGGCAGGTAAAGGGTTACAGGTAAAACTCAGCAGGTGAGGAGTTAATGAGTATATCAGTGTGACACAAAATGGGTCGGGTCGCCTGTAAGTTTTGGCATTGAAATACAAAACACGTGTGACTGTAATGGAAGATCGGTCATTGTGTAGACTGGTTTTAGCAAACAAGACACAAACATTTTGGCCCGTAATATTCATACAAAATGTAATTGATCTTTACTATTGTGAGCAAGGTTGATTGAGTGAAACCCTAATTCTTTATTTGGTAGATCCATGACTAGGATGCGTCATTCCGACAACCGTCCTACATTTAATACGTACGTATCCATGGAGTGTATCAAACTAATTATCAGTGATGCTTATCAGCCTCTTATTGTTTTGATAATATCAGGATTTTGTTCGATGTGAAAATTGCTATGTTTGATGCTAGGCCAACACCCTGTATAAACTACTTCCCTGTATTATTGGAACTAGTGGGATATCTCCCATGTTGTTACCACTTGGTGTGATATCGTTTTGTTACCACTTGGTGTGATATCAGTTGTTAACACTTGGTGTTATATCATGTTGTTACCACTTGGTGTGATATCGTTTTGTTACCACTTGGTGTGATATCATGTTGTTAACACTTGGTGTTATATCATGTTGTTACCACTTGGTGTGATATCGTGTTGTTACTGCTGGGTGGAATGCTGTTACCACCAGGGTGATCTGCATAGCATAGCCTGGTACATGGCATAAAATAGTGTGATGGGATACTCAGATACTAGTGTGTATTTAAAACTTAAAAAAAGAAATATGACTTCTATCATTGCTTGAAATGTGGTCAGCAGTTGTGATGTATTGCTTGATGTTGTCATCAGCATTTCTAAAAGGTAAAAAACATTGGTAAATAAGGCAGTCCCCATTGGGAGAACATAGCACCTCCGCCTCAAGTAAACATCACCACACTCAGTTATCCCCCTTGGCTCAAAATAAGCAAATGCTGTAATCTCTTGTGAAGAATGTTCTCAATAGAGCAAGCAATGCTTGTGTTAAGAGTACTTGTCAGAACCAAAGGGAGGTAACTCATTGGCCGAGTTGTCACATATTCTTGTCTGTTGACATTTGCCTGTGTATGTGCAATACTGGAACACAATCCAAGAACAACAGCACATAACGTGTCCATCAGCACACAGCTTGTCCGGTTCTGTCGTAAATCTTCGTGAACAATCCATGAGCGGTGGAGTCACACATATCTTGAGCCCTTCACCATGTTCCGTCCACGACTTTCACTGTAAGCAGCTTGAATGAGTCAGCGCGCGGCTCTCTCACACACGCAATGTACATACACATGTAGCAGTAAATGCTGTCATCGGGTCGCCCACCTACACACCCACCGAAAGCCACAACGTCACTGTGTCCTGTCACAGTCATAAATACATATATTACAATATACACATGGTGCCGCCTTCCAAGCCCGCGCGCCGGCTAGCACTCAAACTCTTGCTGCGTGATCGCATTCAGATCCTTCATCAACCCTTCCAGGTTCGCCATTTCTGCTGTCAGCTCTTCAGTGCTCAAGGATTTCTGAAAATGATAGAGAATATTTTATGCATGCTTCAGTAAATTTGCACTTCAAGATCGGTGAAGTTGGCACAGTGTTCTTGAACTGCAGTCGCTATGGAAAGGGAGGTAAGCCAGATGAATAAAGTAAATTAATTTTCTATAAGAATGTCATAGCCATAGCAGTAGGCAGAACGAGAGGTTTGAGATGCCACCCATCAAACATCCAATTAGCTTCCACAATAACAGGCTGCACATCAATTGGTAGAATGTCCTAGGTACATGATGATTGGGCAAAAGCTACATATTCTAGTTCCTCACCTCCATCCCGCTCTCCTCTTTGTGCTGCTTGCTGGTCTTGAGGACGTCGGGGGCCTTCGATGTTATAAGGGGCAGAGGTGACCTCGCCTTCATGGGGCCAGTAGCTATAGGAGGGGTAGGCTTCTTGTAGGGACTCAAATTAGGCTGTGGTTTAACTGCAATGTAGATGACATATAGCTATTGGACATCTGTTGTCGGAGATCTGAATGGGCAACAAAATAGGAACAGAAAGACCAGTTGCTGGCAGACATATGTAAAAGCAGCCTCTGAGATGCTTCCCAGAGACATCGAGTTACAAGATCTGCTACGTGGATGTTGGTCATGTGTAGTCTAATTGTCCATTATGGAAACATTCCATTTTATAAACAGACTGTTATGGTTTTCCCAGACTGTTTACAGTGTTGCGTGGCTATTGTCAGAACTAATTAAAAATCAAAATTCAGAGTTCCATGCCTGTCACTGTGTCCAACAGACGTGAAAGTGGGGGGTAAACGTCTCCCATGGCAAACACACAATTACTGAGTGGAGAACCCGAGAGCTGTGACACTATTGTCCATATGACTGGTGTGATTGTAGCTGAGTGTTCCTACCTATGTGCCTGGGAGGGGGTGTTCCCGGGGAGTGAGGGGGACCGGGCAGGGCGAAGCTTTGGAACGGGTGGTGGGGCGCATTGACTGCCCCCTGGTTGTGGGGCACAGCCAGTGCTGCCACCTGATGGTGAGGGGTGGTGCGCCCCAGGGACACCTTCAGGGCTTCGGACGAAACCGCACCGCTGCTGGCTTCCGCGTATGTTCTACCTTGCTGGTCAAAGGCTAACGGAGAGTCGGGGCTTTGTGGTGGTGGGCCTGCAATCAATCGATCACAGTTACCTCCCTTGCAGGAATTTTGAAGTTCAAAATTTGGTTACTTTCACACTGCACAACACTGTGTCCACGAGTTAGGAAGACCAGTTTCACTCCGAAAGTTCAAATAGGAGAGAGAATTCATCATGCAGGACGTCTGAAGCCACGGACGGATGTTCCAGCGGAGGGGCGGGAGATGCAAGGACAGCGTAGGTCTGTCAGTAGAGAGCAGAGGGCATGCAATGAGTTGGGGGGGAGGAAAGCCTAGGATTATTTGTGGCTAGAACACTCAGCTACCATCAAGTGGCTACCCTGATGACAGACAGTCAACAAGGTCACAGGGTCACTGCCAACAAGGTCACAGGGTCACTGCCGACAAGGTCAACTTGACATAACAAAGATATACTTGACTTGTGGGACTTCAGCACAAGACACAAAACTCCACTTAGTTGTGTTACATCACACTAACACCACACGTAGGACAACTTGCCACGAAAACAGTCTATTTAACCCCTTCGCGGCTGGAGACACTTGGAGTTGCCCTATTGCTATTTCTCCAGCAGTGAAGAGGTTAAACACAAATGCACTCTTGTACGAAACAACGTAACCCTAAGGTTATCAGAACACCAATCTTAGCAATGTTGTAGTCCATGACTAAGGTTGGAGACAACACTACTTTAGAGATCGCCATTTCGTACAAGACCCCACAGAACACGTTGACTCCAGCACGACTGGTAGTTGAAACCACTTCAAACAGAGACCATGAGCGAAGTTGGGAACAACAACACAACCATGACAACCAGATGGTTGTGTGTTTTGTGTCGACTCTTTACAGATCAACCTCCAGCAGTCAGATTCTGTTCACATCCAGCTGAACATTGGACAAATGTTCACATCTTTATTGGTCAACATTTGGAAATTGCCTTGATGTACATACTCAAATTTGGAGATTGATTGATTGATTGAATTATTACTTTACATCGCAGTGGGAATATCTAAATTCGGAGACAATACTTCCCAAAGTTTTAAAATAAAATCCCACATTTACAGCAAAACCCTCTTTGATATTCCGTTCATTGTAAATCATGCCAAAAAAACCTGGACATTTA
Source organism: Lepetodrilus ovalis (assembly GCA_032361185.1). NCBI lineage: Eukaryota > Metazoa > Mollusca > Gastropoda > Lepetellida > Lepetodrilidae > Lepetodrilus > Lepetodrilus ovalis. The sequence continues at coordinate 10,578 of JAUTBQ010179808.1, forward strand.
AAATTATTAATATACATTTAGATAATATTTTTTTCAATAATATTTGAGGCTCATGGAAAAATAAAGAAACTATTTCTTTTCCAGAACATGTTGGAAAAAACATGAGATTTTCATTGTGAATGCAGGGAATACAAAAATAAATAAATAAAATAAAAACAATAAACAGCCATGCTAATGTGCAACACATACCAGGTGAATGACTAAGCTTTCATAACACGACTGTCTTCACTAAGTAACAATGAATTCATGTGCATCTTTGGTAGATAGTAAAATAGCTAGATAAACAGTTAATTTGTTGTTTTCTGATATTACTGATAACATGTATATCACATTTCTGCAAAGTTTAGTTTCTCATGCTATTATTAGTCATATCAAACAGGGATGTTATGAAAGCTTTGGCAGTATTAGCTTGTGTCAACTGTCTGTCAACTTGTGTCCATTGTCTGTATAAGTGTATGTGTCTACTGTCTGTGTGTGTGTGTGTGTGTGTGTGTGTGTGTGTGTGTGT
>JAUTBQ010179819.1:0-11084 GCA_032361185.1 Lepetodrilus ovalis
TTGGTCGTAACTCAAACGAAACCCGGCCTTCTGGATGTTGATTGACAGGACTAAAGAAGTTCCAATATGGCAGCGACTGTGCGATGGCCGAGAGGACTGTCAGCCAGTCCCGTAGGTTAGCCGATTGGGTCGTACATAAGGACTACTTGTGTTGGTGAGGTCCGGTACCGGTATGCTGTTCCAGGTTGCCCAGACGGTCTTCTTGGCACATCCAAGCAACCGTGAAGTTGTGTCGAAAAGCATTAGGCTGTGGAATATTGTTAGTGCCAATGACTGATGAACCGATATCGGAGTATATGGGATGGACCATAATGTTAAGATAGATTTCACTACCGAAGCCAACCCAGAGCTCCGATAAGTCGAGGATTTCCAAAAATCTGATTGAAAAAACAAAAGCATCACTGTTGGAGTCCCTTGTCTCGAAGTAGTCTCTTGATTCCCTTACAATGAAATGGAATGACCCACAGACAAGATGGCAACACTCCAATCCAGAAATGTGAATGGAACAGCGGTTTCCGGCAAAACGACAGCAAAAGGGAGCCATTTAAATCCATCAGTATACTCACATCTCCAAGACTGGCATGGGAGGAAAGCTCCTCCTAAGTAACCACTTACCGTGCTCCACCAGGCATTGTAACCTTGAAGAACAGCTAATTCAACCATCCCGAGACACAAGAACCCACCTGCATCTGGCAATGGTGAAGGGCAGACTCATGGTGGAATGTGGTGGTATTGGCAATCAGGTTTTCCAGTAGTGAATTCATCTATTGTGATATTACTGTCCATACCATATACTACGATATCGGTTCATCAGTCATTGGCATTACCCATATTTCACAACCTAATAGGGTGCAACACAATTTCACAATTGCTTGGATGTGCCAAGAAATCTGCATGGGCAACATGGAACAGCATACCGGACCTTATGCACGGCCCTGACAGCTTCAGTCTTCATTCTGAATACTTGTATATGCAGCGGATCAACATCTTGATTGTACTCATGTACAGCAAAGTCTGTAGTGCAGCAGGTGTATCACCCCTTTACCACTAGAAGTAGAAGTGCTGGAAAACATCGCACCTACCCAAACTGCGCTGATCCAGCATGTAAAGTGAGCACTACTACAAGCAAGTTTCTACTGGAGTCAGACCACCTCAGTCCAGCAGGATATCCCCTAACTTCAATAAGTGGTTTGCCACAAAGATGGCACCAGTACATGACAACCAGTGTGGATGACCTAGTGCACAAGATTTTGAATAATTATAATAAAATACCATCTATCTATACCTCTATAGGTAAATTTTATTATAATTATTCAAAGTCCTGTGCTTAGTGATACTTCTGTGGAACGTACCTTTCTTATGTACTGCGGCAGCATGAAGAAATTCATGACAAGGTGCAAATATGAAGGCAGGTGCATTAATAAAGAGGACAATGATAACCAGTGGTATCTATTGTTGGCATCATAGAAGACAAGCCATCATGGAAAATGTACATGTATGTAGTAACAGCTGGCCTAACCATTAGTAGACATTGTAATATTGTTCTAAAATTGGTTCTTGACTTGTATTTTGTAATGTACTCTTACAAAGCAATGTCATCTTTGAATTATTATTATTCTTTTAAAAATAAAGTTCCTGAATGAATGTTTGTTCGATTTTATTTTCAAGCAATATCTCCTGATCGTTGACTGATGACCCCAAATGGGGGTGAGCATAACCTCAAATTGTTTAAGCAAGATCATAATTGGATTCCATGACCCCGAAAACCTCTAAAAAGTGGTTTTGTTCATCATTCTAGCACTTTTGGTTTTGATTGCTAACTTGTGTGGAGGCCATATTGGATTTCAATATGGTCGCCCCCAGGGGTCATCCATTATAAGTTGCAATAGCATGGTATGGACAACATCATGACCAAAGAATGGTTTCAAATGTAACTATCACGATTATTCTACCTCCATTAGCAATTGCTGATCCAAATGACCTTTGGGGTGACCTTGATGGATGACCTTCGCCTTAAAGCATTGAACTAAGATCAGAATCTGAATCGTCAACCCCTAAAACCCTTAAAAAGTGGTATTGTTCATGATTCTAGCCCTTTTACTTTTTTAACGATGATTAATGATTAACCCAAATAGCAGCCATATTGGATCTTTCCTATATGGCGACCCCAAGGGTCGCCCATCTTGGCGCCCGTCAGAAATAGAAATAGTATGGTATGATCGACATCTGGGCCAAATTTGGTGCTTTTGGAAGAATGTGAACCAAATGGCCCTTTTTGTTGCCCTAACAGCCCCGACTATAGGGCGAAAGTTAGATGTCGGTGAGAATGCAGATAACACGATACTCGTGCTAATGAGAAATTATTTGACTAGTTTACACTTGACTACTCACTGGTATTAAATACAAGTTTGTAATTGAAACATTATCTCTCTGTCTTGCAGGTTGTACTTCTATCAGTAGCCTGTCGTACATGACGGGAATTACTGATACAATTGGCAGCACGCTCAACACTACCTGTGGGGGACTGTACACAGCAGTGCCAGCCCATGTCACTTGTCAACAGAGTGGACGTTGGACTGACTACCCGTCGTGCGTCCATGGTAACGTGTCTTGCCTTGTCGAATCCTAATGGACTACATATGCAACTCTCATTGAGATTTAATGATAATTAATGGAATTAATTGTTTTAGTTGAAAACGTGACTACTAGATTTATATGCTATATGAGAAACTATGATAGTGTTCAGAAAAGGTAACGTAAATGTCTTGCAGATTTACCGAACCTAATTATGTTTTCGCATTAGGCTATCAGAATACTAAAGTGATATGTCTTCAAGATATATAATTCAAACCAAGAATGCCTATCCGACCTATCGCATACCGGAACATATTCAAAAGAGGACGTTTTCGTGGTATGAGATGTTAACACGGCAGCTTCGAAATGTTGCTACAAACAAAACTGGTCCGATTAATATATTGCTGATGACCCAAGCGGGACCCAGCTAACCATCTTTCTGCGTGATTAGGTACATGCACTTCTCCTTAGGCACAGCTCCGGTTGTCCACGCCATGGAGAGAGTTCTTACTATCAGTTCTGGGTGTCTCCTTTGCAGACGTCAGAGGCTGCGAGACAGGCGACGTTCTACACGAGGGGATATGCTATCGCTTTTCTACCAGTCCTAAGACTTGGCGCGATGCCCGCTCGGAATGTCAAGGCTATAACGGCCATCTACTGGAAGTCAAGGAATCGCTAAAGATGGCCATCGTGCAGAAGCTGCTTTTCGAGAAAGTTAACGACACATTCTGGACAGGGGGCTCTGACAATATAATGGTAACGTACACTCGTCGTACTTGCAAGATATGTGGTGTATTTCATGTTTCGTTAAATTGAAGTTGATGAGGAATTGTACGAGCAAAGGAATGTTCTCTTGTATGGGAAATACTCTGTATATACGTATTGGATATCGGGTCGCAGAGTCGGTGACTGATCTTTCTCTACCTGGCGTATGTCATCACGAACTGTGATTGCGATGTTTAAAAAACGGTGATTTTTGTAACGCAATATGTATCCCACTATACCAAAAACGTTTGATGTCAGTTCAAAGAAGACTCTTTCCTTTTGTCTTCTGAATAGTTTACAAAGCAGGTATTTCTTTCAAATTCGTGAAACATGTTTCAGATTGAACTACGTACGTTTAAAACATCAATTCATGTGTGAAGTTACATTATGAAAAGCATATATTCCAAACATTTCACATACCATATACCTTTATATTAATAATTCGAACTCCTACTTCCGGTTCCGCATAACGGTCGAGAATTATTCCGCCATTGATGACTTACGACACTTGTAGCGCTAAGGTGCATCCGTGAAACCGAACACTCGTTCTTAGATGTTCTTGCCTAACTTCTCTATGGATGTTATATTATACTATTCCAGGACACCTATTGGCAGTGGTCACGTGTGTACTCCAAAATATCGTACAGTCTCTTCAAAAATGTCCCCGGTGACCCGGGCGGACACTGCATCCAGCTGAGGCGAAGGTGGGGTGCTGTAGACGAGGGAAAGTTCTTCTATGACGCGCACGACTGTGACAGCACCAACCACTTCATCTGCGAGATTGAAAGCAAGTACACACACACACACACACACCTATCTATCCATCCACGACTTAATTCTTCTAGGACTGTTCATAACAATACGTATTAAGTCAATGCCATTGGTTATTGGTTTGATTATTTATGAGAATTGGTCACTATACACATAATATCTATTTCTCAATATGTGTATATTAAATTGTGTAATAGGTCTTGTATTCAAATTGTTACATATATTTTCACGTTTTATCAAGATGATTTTAGGCATGATTTTCATACCTCTTCATTTTTAAAGCACATAATTATTGTAAAGTAATGAAATGTTTATTCATCGCAAATGGGTGAATAATTCCCGCAGAGACGTCAGTTTCCATAATCACTCACTGATTAAGATGTTACATTAAAAAGAAAATCGTGTTCAGTCTGGTTGCACAAAGTATGTAAGGATGACCAGAAAGTGTATTAAAGATTTTGAGAAAGCGATATATTAGTACATCATTGATTGGTAGTAAAGAAACATTATTTCCCGATGCATTTGTCTAAATATATGGTGAGTCTTTTTCTGTAGTATTTAATGATCTTGTAACATGGATGTCCATTTCACAGTGATTCACACAATTTAACGAGTGATGTGTCACAAGACAGACCTACCCTTGCTGTAACTGTACGAGAGCTGCTTCTATGAGACTTTATTCCATAGTTGTATGTTCATAGGGTTGTATATCGGAGACAGCAAGTGCCGTGGAATCAGTTGGTGTCGAGGACAGTCCATTTGCACCTCTAGTGTCTGTACGTGTTATAAAGCGTTCATACAAGAAGGAGAGTCCGGTAAAAAGGAAACATTTTGTAAGAGAGGTATGTGTACTGAACGCCATTATTTCCATAGAGTGGTAATATATGAACATAAATATATAGTCTTTATGTGCAATAAATGTGTATTACTAAATTAATAAAGAAATAATTATACTTTTATGGTCAGGGAAAATAAAAAATTCTGTACTCTATATTTATATATAAATTCCAAAATAATTAAATTGATTGATGACAGTTTCAGAATGCGGACAAATCGAATTATGTTTCGAACCACAGTATATAGGTCACGATAGTTCAACACACGTGTATTTAGCATAAACTAGTGTTTAACAATTCCTAAAAGTAACAATAACAAAAGTAACCAAATTGTATATCGAATCAAATTCATTAAAACAACATACTTCAGGAACAAGGGGGTTTGCTGTCATATGTGAATTAATCAATGTTAGTATCAGCATAACATACAGACATTTGCAATTAAATGTTTGTTACAGATTATGTATATGGATACAAGTAAATCAGTAAAATGTACAAATGTCAATGTAATATGTGTAGCTTCCTCTGCCAATTATAATATATATATTTTTCTTATATGCTTTTATTTCAAATGTTTAGTGATAACATTATTTATGATTTCAACTACGTTTAGGTAGGTCCATACGGATAGCTGTTAATGCTTCCTCTTGATACACGTTTGGTGTCATAATACTGTACATATACTTGAAAGAAATGTGTTTATATAATTGCCAATAGTTAGCCATATTATGTCTCCTCAACGTATGAGGGATAAAACTGAAGTCGAGAATGTACCTGGTACAATAGCAGTTCCAGACAACACCGATTCAAACTGACTTCAAAGTTGGCTGGTTTCTCTGTAGAGTGGACAACTCACTCAGGCTACAGCTTGATGGAGATCCTGGAAAATGTGCCCCAGAACGTAGCTATGGAAGCCTGTAAGCGTGAAGGAGGTCTCCTGCTGGCGCCCGTCACAGCCACCCTCAGTGCAGCTCTAACCCAACTCTATATCAACACCGTGAAACCCTTTGGTACAGTCAAGTAGTAGTCATATGTATAGTACTAGCTTATACTGACAGTATCATACACAGGACACCTCCAGGACACCCGATGCGAAAGTGTCCTGATGGGATTCTGGAGGGATGATTCGTAACACGGAGCTTCGATAATGTTTTCTATGAGTCATCGTAGTGTGATAGTTTCAGTGAGAGGAATTATATACTTAGATATGTACATGTTCTTCTTAATGATTAATGAAAGTCCATAGTATCAGACGGAAATAATATAATGTACAGCGAGTTCCGAATCTCTTGACATCTAAATGTATGATATGATGGAGTTATACTTGCAAATCGGCACCCTTTCCTGATAGACAGTCTACTTTACAACACGGACGATCTTAAATGCGAACAGGGTCGCATCTTCTGACATCTAAATGTAAACATTCCTGAAACAATATCAACCAAATATGCGATATTACATCTGCTACCTTGAAAAATGCATAGCAAATAAACATTTACATCCATCAATAGCACGTAACGTCTTGTAGTCGCATATCGTGGTACAGTTTGTCAAAGCTCTCTTATCTATTACTAATAGCAATTACGAGAGCGCTATGGTCTCTTATTGGATAAGAGAGCTTCTAGAAATGATATCCAGAACAGTATAGATATGTGTGACTGCAGTAAAACATTCTTTATTGATTCCCGAAGACAATGTGAAGGGCTAGGAAGATGTTGTAAAGATCCAAGGACTTCTCATTGCAGGCAGCCTCTACTGGACAAGTCTGAAGAAGAAAGGGAGCCTCTACACTGACATGGGCATGCCGGAGTTTGAGGATATGAACCCAGACCACCTCACCTGGAAGGCCGGCTTCCTTGAGAGCGTTCACCCCGTCGGTGATTGCGTTATTGCGGAAGTTAGTAAAGCAGGGGCAAAGCTGGTATCTGCTGTTTGCACTGTCAATACATGGCCACTCTGCAGCAAGGTTAATGGTGGGTATACATGGTTTCTGTAAAAATATTCTTTACAATTTGGGAAAATTGGTTGGTTGACAACGTGATTTGCTCGATGTTAAATGATATTGCAAGAAAACATCAAATACGTTATTTACAGAGCACGGCTATGGCATCCATACGCTATCCAAATCCTCCATGACTGTGGGTAGCAGTTTTAGTCAATTGTAATGTAACGTTATACCAATTTGTGTCAATAAGATTAGGATTACAACATGATATTTATAACACATGATCAATCCGGTAGCAATTACTATTTCTTGATTTAAATGTTTTCAAAGTGTATTACATTCCGTCACATGCGGCATCGCATCCATGACCAGGTTCTATCATTTCAGTTCCAGTGAGAACGACCTTGTTAGCAAGCCAGGTTATAAAAGTGGAGCCGATGTCATCCTTCTCGACCAGTACTGTGGACTGGTGTGGCGCGGAGTGCATGTCCAGCCCAGCCTGCGTAGAGTATGGCTACATTGGCAGTAGCTCCTCTTGCTACCTGTTCAATGGTTCTACTGCTGTGTCCGCTCCAGTTACAATGGATTTACATACCATATCAGGTAATTCATATAGCAATCAGCAGCTTAGCTAAATACATGTGTTTAAGTTCCTATATACCTTCGATAATAAATTAAAAACACCTAGGGCCATATTCTAGAAACTATTTAACTTCTTAACTTCGAGAATACAGGCCCTAATGTTTTTAAGAGAAAATGCAAAAGGAGCTAAATATATATTGTATAAGACTAGTATATAATTATATAAGACTAGTATTCGTGATAATATTTCATAATGGTAACGTTTGATGGTGGTAACGTTTGATGGTGGTAACGTTTCATGGTGGTAGCGAGCGTTTCATAGTCACTCATGTTGCACTGTATTGCATTAAAGAGGGATGCGTCCCAATCGCCTCAGTAACGGAAGGAACTATAACGTCAAGCCCGATTCCGGAACTCGCTACTGCCGGAACTCAGGTGACCTTCACCTGTAACACTCACTACCACGCCGCATCCACCGCCATTGTTACCTGTCAATCCAACTCACGATGGTCCGACGTCCCGATATGCCTTCCAGGTGAGAAGTGTAAACCATAATTCGTGTAGTGTTTGTGCACACTAATGTGTTTTCAATGTTTCACTCATTTGTCAGAAGGTGTTATACATGCCCGAACCCTACGGGAGTTGTACTAAGATTATGGAGACAGTAAATCCCGTTGGCATTGGATGTGGCTTAATGTGGATAGAGAACGTAGTTGGTCTCCTCAGTGAACATTGTGGGAACTACAATACATGTCCTGACATGAGTTTTCCTGATAGTTGTACATTTACCACCCATTGGGTGTTAACGACCGATTATAATTTAAGTCGATGAAATAGTTACTTTGTAACAAACAATAACGAAGGTCTAGTGTCAGTAACTACTGACTTCTTGAAGATTCAATTCTTCAGCTCTTCGATGCTTCTGTTTCCTTTAGATGACCCTCCCTGCCCAGAACATTGGGTACGCCGTGGAACCAGCTGCTATCTGGTGACGACGTCCACCGGTACGTGGTTTGAGGGTGTCACAGCCTGCGAAGCTATCAATGGTTACCTGGTGGAGATAAACAGTGAGGAGGAGAGACAGTTCATCGTGGATTTCCTCGACGTCGACAGAACGCTGATCCTTTGGACTGGGGGCAATGATTTTGGATTGGTGAGATTGTTCTCAGTTTCAAATATTTATATCATCAGAAATTACTGTCTTTGTCTGCGCTTCGAGCATGTGCTTTCCTGCATGGAGTTCATCGTATTATAAATGAACTATTATTATTATTATTATTATTATTATAAAATAAGTAGTATGCATGGTATTTTGGGGCATGGACAACTGGCAGCGTGTTTTCTTTTAGGAGGTGGATTAGCTTCGTTGTGAAGTATATTACACTGGAAGCTCTCGAACCTAAACTTCAGTCTGGTCATTCCAGCGCGAGTGGTATCGTTGGAGGCAGTATCCATTCACAGACATTGCCGTGATGGACTGGTTTCCTGGCTTTGGCAATGCACCACCGGAGCCTACCGTCCGCGTTGAGCTTCTTAACGGCGACTTCGAGAATGAAGATTGCATTCAACTCAGCAGAACATTCCCTGCAATGGGTTTCGCTCTCAGGCATTATTACAGTGATGATAAATGTGATAAAGAGCAACAGTCGCTCTGTGAAACCAAAGGTGAGTGTCGTGTGTGTGTGTGTGTGTGTGTGTGTGTCTGTATGTGTGCGTGTGTTTGCTTGTGTGAGCGTGCGTGTGTGTGCGTGCGTGTGTGATTGTGTGTGTCAGTCTGTGTGGACATTTTGCCGAAATTTCAAACAGTTTCTACCCTGATTACCATTTACCAGCGTGTAGATACTGTGATAGATTGATATTATTATCGTATGTTGTCTATGATATGTCGATAATCAGTGGCTATTTCACATACTACATATATTTAAGATTGAAGGATGTATGAAGAATTTGGTTCGTTGTTGTATACATAGGAAGGCGAAGCATTATTCCACCACTCTACTGAATTCATGACCACACTGACATGTCTCACATTAGGAAACGATAGACCAGTACCGTAACGTTTATTAACCGAAACCACGTGTGTGTGTGTGTGTGTGTGTGTGCGTGTGAGTGTGTGTGTGTGTGCGTGTGTGTGTGCGTGCGTGCGTGCGTGCGAGTGTGTGCGTGCGTGTGTGTGTGGAGAGACAGACAGAGAGAGATAGAGAGAGAGGAAGTGAGATGAAAATAAGTGTCAGTATTTTACTTGGCAGTGTACAATGTTGGCGACTCGGGGTGTAACATCTACTCGGAGTCCCCTTGTAAGGGCGTATCTCAGTGTGTCGACAACGAGTGTCGGTGCCCGTATGACGAATACCGACAGACAGGCATTGACGGTGCAGAAAACACCACATGTGATAAAAGTAAGCATCCTAGAAAAGAAATTGAAATTCAGCAGACTAATTATAGTGGAATTTACTAACCAATGTAAAATTAACCAACAGAACTAGTATTTCACTATCAAGCCAAAACTATTAAATACCAAACATGTTGGTTAGTGTGGTTGGACAGTTTTCTACATGATTCGTACTACTTCATAATAATAGGTTAATAGCACAACCATAGTTGTTTTCAAGGATATTATTTTTTCTTGCACAGAATAGTTTTGCTGGAACGTTGTAATGCCATACTTGTTAATTCTTAACTGTTCTACAGTTCAACCTGTTGGTGGCACCGGGTGCAAGTCTCGAGACGAACTCTGCTTGAATGTGTCAATATGTAACTCCGCGGACAAGTGCAAGTGTCCGGCACAGCTGTACCAAAACGGACAAGACAACAGTTACGTCACCACCTGTGAACCAGGTAAGCTATCAACTACCGACACACCAAGAACACTCTTGTAATGGTGTGTTAGATGTGCCGAAAACTTGACTTACAATCAATTGTAGTTACTATTATTATGTGCAACAGAGGCCACGTCCCAATTCCTAAAACAAACTTGAGTTTGCGATTTTGCTCAGCTAAGAATGTTCCCATTGATTCAGTGCTGTAAACCTGAATCTGTGTTTGAACTTCTACTCGTTACAGCCCTGGTTCAATGGGATAAATCTTAGCTGGAAAATATCTCAAACTGAAGTTTATTTCGTGACTTTGGAGCCAGGCTATCGTTTCTAGTAACTCTCATATCTACTACGAGACTATAAACACTATCATATCGATTTCTTATAAATACATGGCGCGCTATACTTACAATAGCTCTATGATTTCATAGCGAATCCGAAAACTATCGAAACAACATGTTGGCTGAATGTGTACGTATATTTGGCAAGGGGTGGAAGTTTAGCTTCTCTTCCATGCATTCCATCATTTGAAGTAGGATCCCATGTATATTGCACCCCGTGTTCTGGTATTCAGACCGACCTGGGTGTGTGGGAGACTGGAGACGGTATGGCAACAAGTGCTACAAGATGTTCAGTTCGCTTCCTGACAGCAAAATCAATCAAGACCAGAACTGTGTGAAAATGGGAGGATTGCTAGCTTCAGCTGTCTCCTCGGATCTCAATGAATTCCTGCGGGTACTCGGGTAAGAAAAACGTCAATAATAATAATAATAATAATAATAATAATAATTAATA
>JAUTBQ010179830.1:0-11084 GCA_032361185.1 Lepetodrilus ovalis
GGGGTCCACATCTGACCCAGCCTTATATCCGAATCCGCTCTGTATCGAACATCCTTATATCGAGGGGGCACTGTATAGCTGTACAACCAGCACATTGTTAGTATAGCTGTAGTCACCAGCATATTGTTTGCGCATAGAGTTAATTAGATCCTATGTAATATTCTTAGATGTTATATGTAATGGAAAAAATTCAGATGGATTTTAATCAAGGTAGAAAATAAGTATGATAGTTTCCAGAAACAAATTTCAGCTTTACATATTAGCTTTTGTTACAGATCTACTGAAACCACAGAAAGTTAAACGAGCGACTTGTAAGTACATGTATTGTCATCAATACATTAGAATATATATGTAAACAGACACAAGTCACAGAAGATTGGGTAACTTTCCTACAATAGCATGTAACACAATATGAGCACATTGCAGGGTATTAAAGCTTTTACATTCCCACTGAGTTGTTCAAGCAGGATACACCGGATATTAGCTAGATAACATGAACCAATAAAAGGAAACAATTTCACTTGAAGGCAACTTAATGTATAACAATCTATGCTAGAACAGTCTATAATTTCAACTGGGAAAGGTAATCTGTAATTTTTCATACCTCACAAGTTATAGTCTATATATATATACAAACTAGGATGTTGTATGGCAATGTATATGTACATGTATACTAATAAAGTATATTAAATATATACTAGAACTGTATACTAAATATGTTTGATATGTAGGACGATTTATTACAGTTGTGTACATATAGTAATTTGTGTTAGTAAAGTATATTACAATCTATGGATAATTTTATTCTTTTATGTTTACAGCAGGGAATAGAAAAGTAAGTATAATTATTTTAACTAAAAAATAAAAAAAGAAAGAAAGATATAGTTTATGTAATCCTATTAAATATTAAAATCCACCAATAGCCAGCCAGGTGGGGTAGAAAAAGTAAACAATGCACAGATGCAACTTGATTGTTTCGTTACATATCTGTAAAATAAACAAATACTTATGTTTATCTCCAAAAAAAAATCCTTTTCAGTCAGGAGAGATTAGCCCAAAGACTGTGAGTATTTCTTTGTTTTTCTTGAATCGTTTTACAAATATTCAAATATACAGTCGACCCAAAAATATCTGGATAACCGGATCCCTGACTATCCGCACAGATATTATTTAATTACTATTGTAATACATGTGGTTGTCTGATCCTTGCAATAGTTGTATGATAGTATTCTCACCAAACAGCACATGTCACTAGATAAAAACGTTTTCACTCATTGTTGAATGTGGCAGGGTATGACAAGTTTTGTTGATAATAACTTTTTTGGTGCTGTGAATTTAATCTGGAATACCACAAAAATAACATCACACAAACATTTCCTGGTATATGGTACCTTGTATACTGAAAGCTTATTATTTTTATTACAGTCTCCATTGTTGACTAGAAGATTGTCACAACCAGATATGCTCAGGAAGCAAGGGGAGACCACTCTCAAACATACAAAGGTACATTATCATAATAATGCTTATTTGGGATACAAATATATAAATGTTAATATAAAATGAATCAATAACATTTACTCTACATCAACTATCTATGTGGAGGTGTTCTTGCATTCAGATAATAGGAAGTAATACCAGGGTATCCTTTCATGAAACTCTCTTATCTACTAAGAGACTGGTAGCACTCTCTAAGCAGTGTAGTAGTCTCTTAGTAGTGAGTGAGTGATTATGGAGTTTAACGTCACTGCGGGAATCTTTCACCCATTTGTGATGAGTCTCTTAGTAGATAAGAGAGCTCCATGAAAGGGTACCCAGGCTTTTAATCAGCTCTCGATATCAATCTAACTGCAATTTGAACTGTCTCCATGATAAACTGCCAATTACTACATTTCAGAATGAAGTGAGCATAAATGATGGCAAGAGGTCCTGGAGAACTACACATAGTAATATTCTATCACAGTCTGCAGGCAACGTCAGTAATGCATGCCACAAGAACTACCAGAAATTCTCAGATGATGGCAGCAGTGAGAAGAGCAGAGGTTCGACTAACATCAACCGTGCCAGAAGCTTCAGAATCGCAACCAGAAAGAAACCAATAAACTCGCAAGATTTCGGAACGACCACAACAGACATTAATTCTGACTCTGACGCTGATGTAGATGACAGCAGTTTAACTGACAGCAGGATAACAGAATACAGTGATGTTGTGTTTGATGTTCAGTGTGAGTCTGATGAAGACAAACCCAAACAGACCCACATGAACAGCCGATATGCCAGTTTGCCAACATTAAATGTGATGCATGGTGTGAAGACTAAACCTGAGAGTAAGGCTTTTGGACAGCCTGGACATTCTACTTCTGGATGTTGTGTTGCTGGGTCAGAGCACGCTGTGAATGTAGATCCTTCATCCTGGAAGAACAGCAAGCAGTATGTATCGCCCAAACATAGGAACTATGTAAACAGTGACCATGGGCATGGCAGAAGCATTCCCGCCTTCCATGATACTTTTGCCAAAAAATCTCATGATAGTCTCATAGCCAAAAGACATCCTATATACACTGTCAAGCATCTTTCAGTGGATTGTGAGAGTTTTCCAAAAGAATCTGGCAATGCGAAACTAACGACATGGGCAAGTTCTGAAAAACTGACAAAGGGATCAATGAGTGATGTTTCTCACTTATCCGAGGATCCGTGGGTTCTGAATCCAGATGCTAGGATCCTTTCGGGGTCAGTAAGTACATCAAATGTGTTATCAAAACCTCACGCGACTGAGCTGCTGAAAAATTCAAATTTGGATGACTCCAAAAGTGGGAGTCGAGACAATTTGGACTGGATGGTATATTTGACACCACCGAAAAGTCCAACTATAAACAAGCCAGAAAGCTTGCAACCATGTTTTATTAAACCCCAAAATGACTTACTTAGGTCAACATATGAGCATGATCCCAGTGCTACAGTTGTAGGGCAGGCTGCAAGTGTTCCCGCTATCATCATCTCATCAACATCATCCAAGTTGTCACACCCTGACCTACTGCCTCGCCAGTACATCAGGTCAAATTCCACACCTCTGATTAAAACACCTTCTCAAACCCATAAACGACTGGCTTCTCTTGATGGTGAGGCATATGTTGATAGTGAAAAAATGGTAGCAGAGATGGAAGAATACATGAAGAAATCTGACAGTAGCTCATCCCCTACATCCAGGTTTCCAACAAATCTTCCTGTGTTTCATTATGACCCAGGAAAACCCAACCGCTATTCCGTCACGTCCAATTCATCATATGAAAGCCAGTCAAGCAGCTCAAGTGAAGGCTTAATAGACACTCTCAAACATAAGATCCATAGCTGGACAGCCAGGATTACAAAGCGGCTAGATGACAGTGATGCCACTTCAGGTGTGTCCAGCACATCAGATCTAAGACCCGTGTCGCTGCTTCTGTCAGATGAAGACACACTGGATGACAACAAGAGCAAAGAATCATCTTGTGAAATGCTGAACATTCTGCATTCAAAGAAGAATATTCCAGAAAAGTTAAAGAGGCAAAATCTTCTGGATGAGGATGAAGAATTGAGGATTTTCCTTCGTGAGCGAGGTCTTGGTGGAGAGTCAATAGGTTCTAGGATGGCTCAGCCTGTTCCCCCCAGCATTCCTACTGTCACCAGTGAGGTCACGTCTAACAGAGTCTGTGTGCTGCAAGACAATGATTCTGTATCTTCTTGTAAACTCTCTAGCCAGGAAACCTCGACCAAGGAAACCTCGACCAAGGAAACCTCGACCAAGGAAACCTCGACCAAGCTTGGGTCTCGGCAGTCACCGGAGTTGTCTCTCACTGACAATACCACACCCCTAATTCTGGACAAGACTGCCATTCAAAAATCTGACTCTGGTTATTCTATTCAAAGTTATGAGACTGATACAAACCCTGCAGAAAATTATGTTTCAACTGAACACATCTCTTCACCAACAATGGATGTTGCGACTAAGAGTGACAAAGAAAAGGCTGAAAGAGGACTCAGTCGAAAGAGGACTCAGTCACAGTCGTCAGCAGATTCCAACGACAGTTTCTATGAACGTCGTCTGTCTATAGCGCTAGAATCAGAGATATTTCATGACTCTGATGTCTTCTGTGATATAGATATAAAACCACAAAGGCCAACTGTACAGGAATCTCCAAGAAAACCAAAACGTTCCATCCGAGATTTTGTTCAGATTCTCGAGGAAAGAAGCAGACCGAATCCACCACGAATACTTGAAGTGAAACGCCGTGAACCTGGTTCCCTGATTCTCCAGCGACTTCAGACTTTACAGCAGGTGTCGCAGTACTCGCGACCAAGCAGTAGGAACACCAGCGAGGAACGCGAACTCCATCCGCCCAAGTCTGTCAAGGACATTCAGCAGTTCCTGGTGTCTGAGAGCTGTCCTGGGCATCACAAGACCTGGCGTTCTGGCTCCACCAACATCACATCCGTCAACAGCAGTTCCAACACATCCCTCAGCTCTGTGTGTTCTGGTAGTTTCTCATCTGGCATCTCTGGACCACACTTTGCCTTTGTTGGAGGGAACCAGTTCATACATCATCACTCCCGAGCAGAGTCTGAGCACACTAGAGAGAGGACTCCAGAGATGACCAGCTTGAGGTCAGCTCGGTCACTCGGGCGTCTTGACCAGCTCGGTGGCGAGAGTGACAACAAGGTGATCATGAAAGGATGGGTGCAATCACTCATTGACAAGTTCCAGAATGAAAAGAAAGAAACCAAAGATATGAGTTTAGAAGTACCAAAGGAAGATAGTGTATTTGAAGAGGTGACAAAATAACAGCTATGGACCAGGGCTGCGTTCAGGCTGCACAACATTTCTTTACATTTCACTACAACGTAGTGGCTGACTGAACGATTCATAGCAAACTAATAACTACCGTAATCGGTTTGCACATGCATCCGGTCCATTTGTGTCATGCTTTAGGGGAACTAAACTTGAGTTGAGCACAAATTTGTACTCAAAAGTAATCTCGGGCCAGATCTTGTCACAACATATATAATTTTTTTGGGAAATAATTTTACATTTTGAAGTTATGTGAATACTTAAATCAAAGTACATAAAAATATTAAATTTATGCCTTGTAATTTTCAACACAGGGACTTGCAGAGTGGATCCAGTAGATCTATGTCCGACTTGTCAAAACTAGTCAACATAACCTTTTCTTAACAAACTTAAAAAATAATAATAAAAAATATCAATACGTTTGTTGGACTAGTAATGAATAATTTTGCATGCAGTTACTAAAAACAACCCAATTTAAAATGTCACCATATTCATTTATACTGAGAGACAGAAGGGTCGCAATGTGCTGTCAAATGCATATACTGGTAACTTTCTAAAATAAAACCCTACTCGGGCGGGGCCTAAATTTTAAAATACGCAAATCTGATAGGTTGGCATGGTAAGTGAACACATATAGGCCAGCCAATCACATTTGCGTATTTTAAAAGTAGGCTCCACCTGAGTAGGGTTGTATATTACCGGTAGTACGCTGCCACCCTTGTCTCTGTGTATGAAGGAATATGATGAAATTTAGAATCGAGGGATTGCTTAACAACTGAATGCAAAATTATGCATTACTAGTCCAACAAACGTGTGGATATTTTTTATTACATGTATTTTTTATTTATGTTAAGTTTTAAAAAGTTGTGTTGACTGTCTTAGGCAAGTCAGACAGAGATGTACTGGACCCTCATAGTCCCTGTGCTTCTCAATAATTGAAGTATGGAGTCATTATGTATGGAGTGTCATTATGTATGGAGTCATTATGAAACTTGATATGGACAAAGGCTGAACTTTATTGAATCACTTTCTTACAAAAACCTGCAGTGTTTTAGGGCGCGAGTTTGCACAAGTACTGGTAACGACCAATTATCGCCATCACACCAGTATAGCCCTTTCACTTTCGTTATTAATTTTGGTTGCAGTATACTTTTCAGAAAGCCTATCCTACATCACATGATGCGAATAACGTGGACTAACAGTCCAGTAGTTACTACATTTTAACATGACACCACTCAACTGACATCATTCATATACATGTATTTAATTAATTGAATTACCATCCTATGTTGTCGTCGCAAATGGGTGAAAGATTCCCGCAGCGACATTAAACTCCATATTCACTCACATCCTATGTTGTGATGGCTTTTTCTAAAATGGCATGTATGTAGCAATATCATTGGATGCTAATTGCATCGTGTCAAACCATTCACACCACAATGCAGGGCAGTCCAGTTATGTCGTAGCTACATCACACTACATCACACTATTTGCCGATCATCGTTATTGTCGTCTATGACCAAACATGTTCTATTATCTCAAATAGCATCCTGCCGACAGAACATCATTCACGGACAACTAATATTTCATATGACATCACGCAAATGGACCGTTCAGTCTAGATGGGTTGCATTGTGTGATGTGGGCTAGGCTTTAAAGGCATACTATCACAGATATTTATGGTTGTTTTGGGACTAGTTCTTAGGTACATCTGCAAAGTACATTCACTTGACATACATCATGTCCGTACTTCCAAAAACCTTTCCACTGCTGTATGGTAGACGGAATTCCATTATTTAACATACAACCATGCGATAGGTCGAGTTGAATGTACAAACTAGCAGTCATCTTCCTGAATGTGGTGATAGTTATTTTTGCTTAATTATATTAATGCAAAGGGAGGTAACTCAAATGTAGTATGGCGAAAATATCTTTACAGCTAGATTTCATATAAGATCAGTTGATGCATTAAAGACAAGATAATTAATAGTCTGTAGCCTTAAGTCATATAAAAGCTGGATACACAGGATACTAGTATTATCAAGATCACATTAACCATTTAATCAAACTATTTAACTTGGAGGCAAGATAAAAATATATATTGAGGGATTTACCACCTGACAACTTGTTCTATTTTTTTTTACATTTGCTCATCTGAAAATAATATTCTTACCTCAATTATTTCCAACATTTTTATACATTTATACTTTGGAAAACAAACAACACACATCCCGAGATTCTTTAGATATTGTTTAGATATTCATAAATACTAAAATAGCAATTTAATAACAAATTACATGTATTTCAATATTGCATTTTTTGGTGGGGTGAGCTACATTCTATCATGTTTACATCTTAATTATGTCATTCATTTTGTGTGAGCTACCATCTAGCATGTTTACATCTTAATTATGTCATTCATTTTGTATGTCACATTGACATCATTATGATTATAATGTTTTGATTTTGATATAAATCATGGGGTAGTTATTTTAGATCACTATTAGCCCATGATTATTTCTAATTTCGGTGCATTCCATGATTCATACAACATTCAAAATAGACGAATAATGAAATGTGTCATGTTATTTCAATCTAATTAAATAGCATTGTCATGGTCTATTTTTTGAGACTTTTTACAAATGTGTGCAGCAAGAACCAGTGACAGGACAATCCCAGAAGTAAATCAAGTACCAGTAACCTGGGCTTGTGTGATTAATGCTTATATACATACATGTATATATATAATATATATACTTCAAGCTTGTAAATAGCTATACAACTGCATTTTAATAATTTATCTATGGTTATGGCTACATGTACAAATTGCTAGCATCCAAAATCTCTGTGATTGGTGGTTGATACAGGGCATCGGAATCTGGAAGTGGCAGCTCTTCTTGGATAGCCCCATTCCCACATTGATAGATAAGTTGTCATGGTTTTTATTATGAATTATATTGCAGAATTCACAGAAAAACCCGATGGCTGTAAACAGATACTGTGTTAAAACACTAGTCTACATATTTGCATGTTATTTTTGTGTTATGTACTCAGCTATTTTAATCATTATTATATCTGAAAGGGGTACAGGCAGTTAATGTCATTGTGTGTGTGTGTATGTGTGTGTATGTGTGTGTGTGTGTGTGTGTGTATGTGTTTGTGTGAGTGAGAGAGAGAGACAGTGAGTGAGTGAATATGGAGTTTAACGTCGCTGCGGGAATCTTTCACCCATTTGCGACGAAAGAGAGAGACAGAGACAGAGAGAAGGTGTATAATGAACCTAATTTTTTTGTAATATACCGTTATATATTTAATTTGCTTTGTTCACTCGTATATCAGTATATAGTCTTGTAGGTAATGTTATTAACCCGTTTTGTACCGTTATGCAAAAACTATTTAATGAAGGCCACTGAACTTTGCCACTGTTAGGAACTACTTGTATCCTACCATTCAAAATTACAATAATAATTCAGTCTATTTAATCTACTATTATTTAAAGAGGCAAGATCATACTTGCATAGGGATTAGTATTTATATGAATTATTGTCTCGCAACTAAAAATACATAAAACCAAGGGACATGCAGAAACTGCAGCTTGCTGCCCAATATCCTTGAGTAAGCAAATCAAATGTACTGACTATACTTACTTTCAGGTAAAACTATGTTTAAATATGTAAATGAACCATGCTTGTATGCTTTTAAAATGAGTTTTGCATGTGAAAATAATGCAAATGTGTTGCATTAAGCAGACTGCTTTTATCTATTTAAGCTGTACAGTATTTTTGCTCATGAATTGTGTCGTACACTTATAACAACATCCAAGCACTTTCCAAGGCAACTATAATGTCCAAAAATAATAAATTTCCTACATTAACCCTCACATAATGGAGTGATATGTTTCTGGTTTATGTGCTTTTCATTTGAATATGACAAGTGAATGTTGTTTGTTTGGAATGTACCCTTGTATTATTTGTGTAATATGCAATTTTCCATTACCTGCTTGTAAATTGAATGTCAGTTTCACGAATATACTGTAATATGTCCTCAAGGAACGTCTACAACTACAACTATGCAAATATAGTTTCTTTGCCTTTTGAAAATGTTCTTGTTATTTTTTCTTCCATTATATAGCCAACACCCCATTTATGCAAATGGTTGTTCCCGGTAAAATCATGCAAGTAACTGAAATTCCAGATGTGGATCCTGTTTTTATTTTTGTTATTTATCTGTGCTATCCTATAAGGCTGGTACTATAAAGTGGGGGGTATGTAATGGACCCCAAATTCAGCGTTATAACGAGGGGACTCTGTACTATACGGTACTTGACCATAGTGGACTCACACGCACCATGTATTAGAGATGACTACGAGTGTGCTTATGACCTCAAGATACAAGAGCTTTGTGAAATGATACCCAGGTATGTACCTACTGTATCTTCTATACATACCATATTCAATGCATTATACGCCCGCTCTGATACATGCCCCACTTTACCGGTAACTAATTTATAAAAATAAAATGTACAAAATATTCTTGGGGTGGTTTTTATTTAAATCATACTTTTCGTATGATTTTCTGGCAAAAATTAGTGCACTGCTTTCTTCTCAACCTTTCAGTACATCATATTTGCAGATTCTTTTCGTATATTTTATTTTAGACGCCCTGGGCGTATAATACGTCAAATACAGTACTTATAATACTACCACCTCTGTGGTATAGTGGTTAGAACGGCAGCCTGGCTTGGAGGTGGGATCTAGGGACCTGGCTAGAACGCTGGGACAGATGTGGATCCCATTTTTATTTTTGTTATTTACCTGTACTATCGTATAAGGCTGGTACTATAAGGTGGGGTATGTCATGGACTCCAAATTCAGCATTATATCAAGGGGACACTGTACTAGTATATACCTCATCACAAGTTAAGCGCCACCCAAAATTATTCAAAGAAAACACTTTTGTAGCTGACAAAACTATCGCAGGGTACCGAAATAGATAGTTCAGGGGTGATATTGCCCGATAGACAAGTGTTCAAAATTCTGAAAATAATTGGGGGGTTATTTTCCATAAGCCCAACGTTAATGGTGGTGAAATATGTAATTTTCATGGGGTCCCACAGGTATCTTTAACATTGCAGATTTTCAAATGACCCCTACATGTATTTCAAACACTCCAGAACACAATACATAGTGATGGCAATATTACCCCTCAACCATTTATTACCCTGCAACAGTTTTGTCAGAGCTTCAACATTGAAAATAATAAGGGACATGTACATGGAGGGTGAGTGAGTGAATATGGAGTTTTAACGTCGCTGTGGGAATCTGTCGTGGAGGGAAAATACTAATTGTAACACTGAAAGAGATGTGTATTTAAGCTAGATTTGAACACCGAGGTGCCGATTTACGACCGAGTAGCAGAAAGGTCCAATATAGAGAAGCAACAGCCTTGCAGAGAGTTCTTTGCTTGTAAGTAGGTCCAGTAGAAGATCTACAACGGAGCTTTCTTATCAGGGCATAATGTGTTGTCAAGGTTTGTAGGTATACATTGCTATTATCCACAACAAAGGGAAATTCATTTACGTCGTAATAGCGCATGAATGATATGATTACACATAAAGAAATACACGCAAACGACGAGATAATAGTAGCATCAGGGGTAATAGTAGCAGCAGTAGTAGTACCGGTAGTAGTGATGGGACATCGGTTGGAAATCCATAATCGATTATCGGTTATAATCAGTTGATACAACAGATGCGATTCCACCAATTATAATCGGATTACTGTTACATGCTTGTTATTTCCCTTCTAACTTGAGTATGTAGTACTACACATGCTACCGTATGTGGTTCAAACGTACTGTAATAATTACAGTATGTTTGAACCACATTACAGTAATTGTGTGACATCTGTCAATTTCTGTCAACAAATTTTAAGTCCAAGTCGCCCAAACTAATCACTTCTGAAGTCTCCTTTCTTGTTTTTAGTCAGCCTGTATTCTTGAAACTTTTTAAGTTTGTAAGTATTCAGAAGTTGCCAAACTGGTTTTCTTCTTTATGTTAATTTGTGAAGAGATAGTTTCTCACTAAGAAGTTCGCAAGTTAAGAAGTTTCGCGAATACAGTGCTATAGTTGCGGCATTTTTACAATAATGGGTTCCATCTACGTTCATTTGAGTGCTAAAATAAAATTTCATTGAGGTACTCAAAACTAATATTTTTCTAA
The DNA here is from genome assembly GCA_032361185.1 of Lepetodrilus ovalis. NCBI lineage: Eukaryota > Metazoa > Mollusca > Gastropoda > Lepetellida > Lepetodrilidae > Lepetodrilus > Lepetodrilus ovalis. The sequence continues at coordinate 11,043 of JAUTBQ010179830.1, forward strand.
ACTAGAATGCTTAAAGATTTGAAATCCCAAATTTTATTCAGC
>JAUTBQ010179841.1:0-11083 GCA_032361185.1 Lepetodrilus ovalis
ATCATATAAGGTGGGTACTATGTCATGGACCCCAACTTCAGCGTGATATCGAGGTGACACTGTATAATAAAAAAAATATATATATATTTGCTGATTGCAGAAAATAATCCTTGAAACCATGAAAATCCTGTCCATCAAAAGCTATGTGTGAAAGTATCCGTGAAAACACAAGAAAGTGTAGTCACAATTATGAAACTAAACAAACTTTGGCAATAACAACTGAAAACAATAATGATTCAGAATTTCTGTCATGTCATACACACATTTGTTTATAAAAAAGAATTTTCAATTCCATATATTATTCTCATGCCAAAATATAATAACTAGAGAGACAAATTTTCATAATTCACGTAGGGAATTAAAATATCAAAATCATCTGCTGAACCCTCTACCCATGGCACTGGAATCAATCCCCTAAATATAAAACTTACTAGCTGGAATAGTGATACAAAAGACATGAATTTCTACTAGCCCTTAGGATACCTTTAGCATTGGGAGAAATGGCCCAGAAAAATAATAGTGTTCATTTCTATGCATTCAATGGATTATACAGTATGTTAAAGTAAAACTCAATATGCCAAAAACTAGACTTCAAATTGCATATATTTCCTTTATATGTGCAACAATACCAGGTCAAACATCTATACATAGATCACGACTGCCAACATACTGTACCTATATATATAAATACATTTTTTGATTGAATTTTTATTTAATTTTTGCTTTACATCGCAGCAGGACTATCTCACCCATAGGCGACGATATATATAAATACAAAATGGAAAATAAAGGAAATTTTAAAAAAAATTAAAAAAAATACATAAATGTATAAATATTACTCAGGAATTTCCATGTTTTCAAATCAAGTCAAAATCAGCTAGCCGGTACTGTTTAATTGATTTGTTTGTTTACATCATGCTGGCATATTTCACACATATACCATAATTACCGTAATAAATAAAATACACTCATTACTTTTCACACTTAAAATTTGACCGTCTACCAATCCACACCTGGAGTTATTTCCTAAGGGCTGAATACAAAGAAAATCAGGAACAGACTGTATTGCACAACTTTAATTTAACTATGTAATAGCATTTCAATAGAGCGATTATATACCATCAATCTTCCATGACCATTAAGTATTTATGATTTATACCTCTTGTGTACCCACGGGCAGTCATATACAACCGCCGAGCTGCCCTTCCATCTGAGGAAATCACTGCATGTCCCTGAGCAACAATTAATACTTTTGTTAATTGCCTGCTCTAGGGACTGTGGGGGCTGCAGGGCTGAGGGACATCATTATGTCAGCAGACACTCACGGACTGTCATCGAGGGAGGGGAGAGCACTCTATTGTCACTCATTTTAATGGCCATTTGCAATGTCCACAGTAAGTGTTTCATAGTTGCAATGACCCACCTTTCAAACAGCCCCTTCCCCGGGGCACTCGGACGTGATAGTATCTGGCCTGGATATACACTAACCCCTATTAGATGTCATAGAAATTTACATATGGGGCAACTTGACCCTACACAAACATTATACATCCCCTAATATATATATATACATGTGTGTGTATATGTATATATATATATATATATATATATTTATCAGTATTTTAGAAGAACCCTGGCCTGGAGGATTATGAAATGTTTTGAGTATGATTTCATGCTCGAGCTCAAATTTTATATCGGGATTTGTGAGAGAAAAAAACAACTTTGGGTATGAAATCATATTTAGAAAAGCTTTTACGTAATCTCAGGATCTGACCTTGAATGCTAACGTTCTCCCCATTGAAAGACAAGTATGATTGGCCTTTAATGTAATGGTTGTCATCATCAACTCAGCAGCAGAAATGTTAACTGATTTAATTTTATCTCCAAATGTCACTCTTATCTACACATATCCATGGAACTACCATCACAATTTTATTGTTCTGAAATTAAGCTGTGCCTGTGAAAGAGGAACAGCAGGGGTTGTTGGTTACAACTGACTTCTTAAACCGTATTCATATTCGTGTTGGTCACACCAACTGGTGGTGTATGTATTATATGTATGTCTGTAGGGATAACAGTAACACTGCACGCTGCCACACCATCCATCACATCTATATATTCACGTGACCTCCAGGGTCGTTAGTCGCTTGTCAGGGGTCGGCGCACAAGGACCTGCACCTGCTGACAGGTGAATAGGTAAATCTCTGTGGCAGAGTAAAGCTATGCCTGGTGGACAAAGAGGTGACCCTCTGACCAAGACAGACCCAACAATGGCTGCCACTCACTCGGGTCTCGCTTCCAGGGACACAGATACTTCTACACCTCCGACATCTTTTATCCACCTGTCAAGGATAACTTTTTTAATGATTCAACAGCTTAGCCTGTTGACAACCATAAACTATTTTGGTTTCCAGGCGAAAAATCCTCGGATTTTTTTTTAAATGTTCCATAAAGGAAAGGTCGGTTTGGTTATTAGGTTAAATGGAAACCTGACGAATAAATGGATTATTTGTTGTTTTGCAATCAATAATTCAGGAGACAAATTGTACAATTTAATCGAGTACAGATTGGTCATTTCCTGTGCAGAGAGCATCTCATACTCATCTGAAATTACAGACATAAAGAGATGCAGTGCTTCACAGGACCAACATGGCCGCCAACATGGCCGCCAACATGGCCGCATAGCAACATGCATAAACACCGTGGATATTCTGCTAGGACAAAATAAACCCAAGACTAATTTAACACATGCTGGCCTGGTGTCAACGGCTCACAGACACAGATTTCGTTTAACCCTTTTTCAAATAAACTCAACATTATTCATAGTAGCTTGCCATAAGACACTCTGCATTAAGCAAAGGCTCAAATTCGTGTATATGGAGATAAACTATCAAGGATTTGTTTGGAACAGGTGGACTTGTGGATATTAATCCAGACCAAACTGTAACATGCTGTGCCCGGAATCCATGCCCGTAAAACCGGAAAACCCGTGCTAGAACGTTAGTAGTTTCAGATATAACTGTAACCGGACCAGACTGAAAATATGTCGCATAGATTCCTGGCATGGAATGGGTTAAAAAGTTGAGATCTTTCAACATGTGTTTTACATTACTAAGGCGGCAGACAAAGAAAGTCCTGGGAGCGTGGTGTTCATGGCAAGAGACTTCCTGTATAGCAAACTGTCATTCTCCATGCTGAACCGATAACATCTGCAGAATCATTGGCCTTCTCCATTGGCCTTCTCCAGTTGCCAGCACAAGACCAGAGCTGATGACAACTGATAAAAGTTGAAATTTCAAAAGGACAAGCCGACATTTGTACAAAATTACAACTTCCTGCAACCGTTATAATACGCATGTGTCACGTGGAAACATACTATTGTCATGTTAACTATGATATTTAATTACTCTTGTAAAATATAAGTGTTACCACATAAAAGTCATACAACCACAATTTGTTGACATACATGTGTCTCCACATATTAAAAATTATGAGATAAAAAATAAATTATGAAAATATTAAAAACCAATGTGACATGCCGAAAATGTTGCTTGTAGTCAAATATACTTGTGTAGACAAATCAAGTGTACATTCTTTTAGATAAAATATGTTTGACCATGAAATATGTGAACAAACCAATACTGTATGCCTTAAACCGATTCATAAAACACCAAGTATAATTTTTTATTTAACCTATTTATTTATTTATTTGTGTTTGGGGGTTGGGGGGAAGAATCTACATTTCTACTGCAACATCATTACATGTGTCGTTTTGTAGCATATTTACTTATCTGATATACACAACCATACACACTAGTATTAAAAGATTATGCTGTAGGGCACTGAATAGCCTACTGTTCATTGAGGCGTGAAACGAGAAAGAAACAATTACTGCTTTAGTTGACACATTGATGATCTATTAGCAGCCGTTGTCAAAAACAGTTGTACATTTCACTTTCTGTCAAACTGTCAGTTACCTTTCCCATGTATATTTTCAATAAAGGAACCCCTTTGATCACACACCGCAGTTGTTTTTTTCCCTCGAGCCCAAAAGGTGTCATTTATAGATTTCTAAAAATCGTAACAATGTTGGCAGCTTTCCTTAGACTTAAAACGCTTGCATGCTCGTGGGACTACCTAAAATACTGTTGGCAAAAAAAGTGTAGAAGTTGCAAAAATATCACTAAGATAAACTTTCAAGGATGCTTTCATATGTTGTGTATTAACACTAGAAGCAAAAGTTACAAATACATTTTGGTAAAAATATCTGGTAAAAATAGTTGTGCAAACATACTGAACTATAACTAAGCAAGCATTATCTTTGTAGAAGCTTTGCTTTGGTTAGATTTCTGAAGAAATGCACATAATTTTAATAAAATTGCAAAATTATCATTATAGAATTTTAAGCAAATATATTACTAAAATGATATGCCTTTATCATACCATATTCAACGTATTATATGCCCACGCTCTGATAAACATCCACTTTAACTATTTTAAATTTTTCCGGGCAAAAATTAGTGCACTGCATTCTTCTGAACTTTTCAGTACAACATATTTGCAAGTTTTTTTCTATATTTCTACGAAAATATTTTTTTATTTACAAATCTATTGTTTTAAAAAAAATTCATACTTTAATAATCACCCCCCAGAATCAATTTTTTTATACGCCATGGGTGCATAATACGTCGAAAACGGTAGGTCTTAAAATATGAAACACCTAGATTAGCATGTTCACCGATAAGTAGCATAGTAGTTAATGACCAAATTCAAATGCTGTACATAACATCTAACAATTTCAAGAAAACAACAAATGTAAATTGTTCACATGCCTAGTGTAGATAAAAAAAAAATGTAAAAAAAAAGGTTGTATAAATATTTCATACTGGTAAACATGAAAAAAAAAAGAAAATACAAATATAATATCCCCATCATAAAATGCAGAACAAACTTCAGGTAATATGCTATAAATCAGTTTGCATTCCAAGTGTAATCGGATGCCAACAGATCATAAGCTAACATTAGCGAGATCTCATTAATTTTCATTCCGTGTTGCCAATTACCGCACTGTTCTGTATAGAAGCATGAGAACAACATTCCCCTCAACTACACTGAACTCGTTTGACTTTGAAGGCGTAAAGCGATAAGATCATAAAAACACTAATCAAACCTGGCACTTTCCATAATCATTGCATGACAACAGTTAATTTTCACCTTGTGCATTGTTCTGCAATACTATAGCATTCTTAAGAAAACTTCACACTGCCAGTTTGCTCAAACTATAGAATTATGACCACGTCCACTGTTTTCCCCTGCCTTAATATTATATTATATGCACGGTAGGTTTACTGGAACAATAGTAATGAGAAAATGACCATCATTATCATTATTTCCTCCCGACAATTTTGCCCTTGGATGGGATACAACACTACGGCCAGTAATTGGTTGATGGTGGCTGTACTCTGACAGGAAGTTCCGGTGACAACAGTACTACTTGAGCCTTGGTTTCCATGGGATCCTCTTGCTGGCCACTGTCCATGGGGATAGACACTGGTAGTGGTGTATTACTTATTTCAGAATCCAGATAATTGACAAATAATTGACAGATATGTACATTGGACAGTGAAATGGGGGTCAAATCGTTGTGGGTACATAACAGAACCACTGTTCATGGAACCAACTTCAAAGATAGATTTAACAACTTTAATTTTAACCTTTATATGGAGCGTAAATAGGGAGGATGATGTCTGTAATCATATCACATGTCAATATGCGAACTTTGAATAATTTATTGATTTGATATGGGAAATCACCTCGCTTGGTAATACTTCTGTGATAACCTTGATGATCTATAACTAATCTTCAGTTGACAAAACTGATTAACATAGAACATTAAGATTAACATAGTAATCCTACATCAGTTTACATGGGAAGAAAGCCTGCAACTCCTGATGCACTGATGGTTGTAGTGGACCTGTGACCACCAGCTGTCACTGACGAACCAAGGATGACAATGACACTGTGACAGTACTTGGACAAACAACACATCATCTCGTCACGATGACATCAGTCATCTTGTCACGATGATTACATCAAGTGCCCGTTGCTCAGAACAGCTGTAGACTATAATAGTTGTAAGTCAAATTTTTGGAAAACGCTACAAATGTAAGTCTTAGTCTGGTTGCATGATCGTCATGTATGGGTAAAAGATTCCCGCTGTGACGTAAAACAATAATTCACACACTTGTTGCATGATCCACTTTTATCGATACAATAGTTTTAGCTAACCATATCTCAAGTACATCTATTGTATCGATAAAAGTGTTTTATGCAATGGACTTAGTTGTAGCAGGTTCCGAAATGTTGACTTACAATCAATTGTAGTTTCAACTTCTGTGCAACGGGGTACAAAAAGGTAAACCTTGATGCCTGGTTCAAAGAAGCAAGTTTACCATTATGACCCTTGACCAATACACTATATCACCCACAGCAAGCCTACCAATACAATCTTATTTGTTTATGCAAAACCGTCATATATCTACTTGTACATTATAAACAAAATGTGATAAGAAACAGAGTTCATCTAAACAGCCATCTTATGTATCATGAAAAAAAGGAGTTTTTTCCAAAAACAAACATATAACAATTTTGACCCATTTACCCTAATGTATGCAAACAAATAATAACCTAGAAAAATATATGTTGATTTCACGCCCGAGTAAAATTAGTAACTTCTTACTAATATATATGTTAATAAATGCAAAATTGTAGCAAATACTAAATTATATGTATATCCTACTTAATGAAATAGATATCAATGTTTCATCATGATATTTCAAATTGATATCAAGTATTTTCCTATTGGTAACATGAAGGGTTATAGGTCATACAGCATCTTATTTCCATCTTTTCAACAACAACAAAAGAACAAATAATTTGCTAATGTTGCACTATAATAATACTGCATCCTATCTCATATTTGCTCTAATTTTTTCTGTCTGGGAAATTTTGTCATGCATTGAATTGTCAAGGCCAATATTTGTAGTCTATTCTCTGGATCAACTGCACCAGACACTGGGGTATCCTTTCACGAAGCTCTCTTATCCACTAAGAGACCACAGCGTTCTCTTTGCCAATAGCTAATACCCTGCTAAGAGAGTGCTATGGTCTCTTAGTAGGTAAGAGAGCTTTGTGAAAGGATACCCAGATCAGTTTTGCCCCTGGGTATGGACCCATTACCCTGGCCCGAGCAATCACTACTACAGCAAGGACGTCTTCACAATACCACCCAGCTATTAATAGATCGCTTTTAGTAGTAATTACGGTTTTGTCAATAATTAAATTACGAGGAAACTATCCCGTTATTTATCTCTGAGTTAGTGAGCAAGTGAGTGAGTGGAGTGAAGTGAAATTGATTGAGTGAGGGAGTAGGTGAGTGAGTGAATGAATGAGGTATTTATGGAGTTTAAGGTCGCTGCCGGTAGCCTGTAAACTGTAAGAAAGGAAAAAGCATAATGCTATATACTAGTAGTAGGTGTACAAAGAGTTTTACAAATGCTTCTAATAGTATTTCCATACTGAATGGAATTGGACAACCTGCAACAACTATGGATTACAATATGAACAAAACCAAGACTGACACAGACAAAACAAAGGTGATTACTTTAAAGATGTTGCAACCACAAAACAAATCTTAAAATTATACAGTTGAATCATCATACAAAAACGCTACTGCACACAACAACTTCATAAATTTATTCACATTTTCTAATAACCTTTCACCATCGATCCTGCTTTGCATATGCTTGCATAATAACAACCACTTTTCTCAGCCAACAGAAAGCATAATATATTCACAGGGATTACTAAAGTCGTTAATTTGATAGTGAGTATGTAACTTGCTGGGAAAATGAGCAGTTATTACTGGCCGGGAAATGCACTTGAAGTTTCTCAAGCTTGTTGGCATGGCGTATGTAGGTTGACTTGCGTATGCCAGAGTAATCTTATCAATAGGTGATTCATTAACTAGGGGATATTCCTCATTTAAACTACTGTAACCTTATTTCCTTCCGGAATACAGGCTTGGTGAAATGCAAGGCTCATTTGTACCAAGTGCACTGGACTCTTAATGAGACACATAATCCTAGCAGTGATTACAATGTATTGCAATACACACTTTTAACGACCTTTGACAAGATTCATAAAAAAAATATCTTATTAAGCTATTGTTCATACTCATTGAATAAGAAAACAATCAAATTACAAAAATAAAATTTAATAAAACTATTTCTGATTTTCTTTTTTTTCCCCCGTTAAAATTGTTAAGCATTTACCAAGAAATAAATTCTCAACTTCTTTATAGCTGTTAACTGAAAGCAAAACTGCACTGTAATTATGTTCCATCGTGTTCATTGTATTGTATAAATATTTAACGTAATATTCATGTAATTGAGGCTAACTATATGTCACAGCAATTACAGGCTATGGAGAACCTTTATACTTGCAGGCCACTTCCAGCTTCTTCACCAACAGTCCATACTTAATTAGCAACATTACCCAATCAAATCTCACTGTGCCAAAGCCAAATTGCTCTATTTTTTTCTCTCACTGTTATCTTATAATGCAAGGACATTTATATCAGAATTCCACTCTTTCACATTATTCACATCATAATTTATTTATGATTTTGTTTGTTTTGGTTAAAAAGTTACTTTGAATAGTAATACTTCCATCTCATGCCTTTAACCCTCTCACTGCTGGATTAGGCACAGACACTGCTCTTTTGGGCATCTCCAGTTGCCTCCAGCATGGAGAGGGTTAAGAATGTAAAAGGTTCAAAGTTATCATAAGTGCAGTCGTGCAAATGAAAGATGTTTTATGTGTGCTATGAATATAATTAGTAGCTGGATGATCACTATAAAGAAAAGCATTGTCACAGCTAAGTTGACATAGTTGTATAGCTGATCTGGCTCTGACTAATGATCACAGTTTTAACAAAGCAAAATGTGAAAGTTTACACGAATGTATGTATAATAACCTATTAGAGACTTACAGTTGTTTTGTCTTACTGCCTATTTTCAAGTGGTCAAACTGGATTCCATTGCCACTCCCAAGACTGGCAACATTTCAGTAAGAATGGCAACATTTGAGTAAGACTGGTAATATTTCCCATATTTCTTTTTGCTTCCCACTGATATCTGAAATCTTTATATTAATGATCTGTTACATTTCCAAAAGAGCAATTTATAATCATAAACATCATCAACATCATACATCTATAGTATTAACCTAACCAACTATAAAACTGATAATTCACTACATCATGTTATCTTCCTGAAACCAGAAATATACAAGAAAAGCTAAAAGACGCTGACTAGTATTTCTTGTAACTTGTCATAGAAAGCCAATCCAGGATAGAAATTTAACTACTTTGTGTGCAACCAAAGATCAGAGTTCAAAACATCTTCTCAAATATCACACACACGCTTCTAGGCCAGCCAGGACTGTGGGAAAATCCCCGCTATCACACCCCTTGTCCTCCCCCTCTCCCCCATCACGCCATCACACCCCATGTCCCCCCATCATGGCCCCACACTCACAGATAGACGCAGTGCACATCACAGCTCTGTTCTCAGGCGTGACCCCATTTCTCTGTCTTCATTTCAAGTTGGGGGGGAAATGGGGGGAGCTGTTTGGTTTTTGGTGGTTTTTTTTTAACCACAGTGTTTTCTAGATCTACATAAATCTATTGACAAAGTTGATTTTAATGTAAATAGTCCAATCCAAAGTGTGGCCATCCTGGCCCCTCAAGGCTCACTTCCAATGAAGATTCATACCTCATTCAATTTTGATTTAGCAGTAACCTTTTGTTTATTTTCTTCTAAATGATAAAAAATAAATTCAAACCACTGACAGTGTTTCACATTGAAATTATTTTAGGGCATATATGAAATGCATAAATGCATAATCAAAATTAACATTATATGTAGCATACAGAATGTTTTGTGAATTACAAATTTTAAAAAATAAATGATTTTGCAGGCATGACTAATAAATAGGATTGCATGTTACATAATTTAACCTTCTTAGTGCTGGAGGCAATCATGCTTGCCCTAGTAGAGCGGACATATACACAGCCGTAACCAGATAACAGAGTTATTACTAACCCGATACCTATAGGTTGACTAATATAAGAGAGATTTATTAGTGTAGTAACTAGTAACTAAAACTTACCAGTTCAATTTGCTACCTGATGCCATACGTCATGCTAGTCAGGTAGCAAACTGAACTGTACCTGATGCCATACGTCATGCTAGTCAGGTAGCAAACTGAACTGTACCTGATACCATACGTCATGCTAGTCAGGTAGCAAACTGAACTGGCAATAAAAAGAATATACACAATGTAACCTCTAAACTGAAACAGTGAGGTAAGCAAAAGATTTAACATGATCGTAACTGCATATCTCTTAACATGATCCAACTAAAAGGTTTATCATACAAAGTGTTCACAAGTAGGTACTGCACAAAGGAAAACAATTATTTATGTTTGTATTCCAAAACATCAGTCACTGTACTTGAATACATTATTTAGTTTAAAAAGTCATAATTTAGTTAAGTCACAACTTCACAACTGCTGCTGGTATGATAACACTATATATAAAAAAAAATTGGATTTTTTTTGGGGGGTATTGGGATTTAGAGTTGCTTTTAAAACCATAATAAACTACACATAGATAATGATGATTTCCATGGAGTAGAATTAGTCTCCCTGTCAGTGGTGGGCAATAGCACAGTGGTAGAGTGTCACACATGTACTTGAAAGTTTGAACAGTAACACAAGCTGTAGAGACTGGGGGCAATAGCACAGTGGTAGAGTGTCACACATGTACTTGAAAGTTTGAACAGTAACACAAGCTGTAGAGACGGTGGCCAATAGCACAGTGGTAGAGTGTCACACATGTACTTGAAAGTTTGAACAGTAACACAAGCTGTAGAGACGGTGGCCAATAGCACAGTGGTAGAGTGTCACACATGTACTTGAAAGTTTGAACAGTAACACAAGCTGTAGAGACGGTGGCCAA
>JAUTBQ010179852.1:0-11083 GCA_032361185.1 Lepetodrilus ovalis
TGTGTGCGTGCGTGCGTGTGTGAGATAGATAGATAGATAGAGGGAGAGAGAGAGAAAGAGAGAGAGAGAAAGAGAGAGAGAAAGAGAGAGAGAGAGAGAGAGAGAGAGAGAGAGAGAGAGAGAGATGAGTTTGAACAGTCGTTTCTATGTTAACTTGGGATGCAAAGCCTTATAATATATAGTTTACGCTCTGATACAAACACCTGTTTTTACTGTCTTTTGTTATGCCCTATACACCTACACGTATCTTAGATGTTAGGTATGGTATTACTGCCAGACAAAAACAAACGCACCTGTGGTCAATATATAGAAGTAAATAGTAGGTCAGCCATTATTTAATGGAACAGTGTCATTCATATCCAGGTACCACTGTCTGACACATGGTGATCCGCTTGAATTAATAATATCTTCAATGCAAGTTTATTATGAAACCGAATAGTACGAGCCGACGGTAGAGTGCGAGTCAGACACATACAAAACAGATAATTACAGGTAAACCAGAAATAAATCAAACAAATAATAATAATAATAATAATAATAATAATAATAATAATAATAACTACACCATCATTATCATCATTATCGTTATCGTCATCGTCATCATTAACATCATCGTTAACAACAACAACAACAGCATCAACATCTACAACTACTACTACCTCTACAACAACAACCAACCACAGATGCAAATACATACATCTAATTAGTAAAACAATGGAAACACGTAGAACAAATTAATACAACACATTTATTTCAATATTGCCATTTGTATGCATACATAACACAGATTCGATTGCTATTTTGTATGAAGGTGTGGGACTAACGTTCCAGTGTATCTATATATCAATGTAATTTCCTTTGTATAAAACAGTGTGGACTACACTAACACATAGAGCGTATTCGTTTCATCACTCGAGCAACACTAATGTGATGACCCAGAGAGGTCACGAAATGTCTCAGGGTTAAGCACAAAGTATTCTATTGGCTATGATTGGTTTTCTAGGGTTAGTCGAGTAATGAAACGAATACGCTCCCTGTGTCAAGCACTTGTAAGTACACACATGTATACGAGTACCGTAATTTCCTGAGACATATGCGTTAAATAGTTGATGCGGGATATCTACCGCTGTGGGCTATCTGACGATTAAATTGAAAAGTAAAACAAAAAACAGTTAAGTTCATCATCACTAGTGTCATTAATAGTATTATTTCCCATCAACTTTGCCTTAATGCAGCACAATTAGTGTTAAATAGCAAGTCTGAAATGAAGACAACGCAAGATAATTATCGAAGTACGTGCCTACTCAACGTGACATACACGCGCAAGCCAATGTCACGTGTTCGTGGTTTCGTCTCTCGATTCCAAGTTATAAACCGCGGACTATACACCGGTGCGGGCTATCTAACAATATACTTTTCTAAATTGACGTACTTGGCCCTCTGCGGACTATACGGTGTAGCGGCCTATACGCAGGAAATTACGCCATATAGGAACTGCCTGCCATCTATATGTTCCACATAGGAAGACTGATTATGCCGTCATCATGAAGAACTTATACAATAGCTCACAACGGCATACAGATATGCTATAATAAATCCAATGCATATGTAATATAGTATGTAATTTGTGTTTACGTTTAGAAAACCAAAATATTATGTTTAGCGGCATCCACTGCGTATAGGTGAAGATGAAATAAACCAAGCTGATTCTGACTTCGGGTCATTCTGAGCTAAGGTCCAAATGAGCCCAGATAATACAAGAAGATCCAAAAGGTGTAAGAAGATCCGCCCGTGAAGTACATCAATCTGTTATTTTAATGCATTACAACGATGAGTACACCGTATCTAGAAATCACGTCAAGGCGTTCTTAACCCTCTCCCTGCTGCAGGCAACCGGAGATGCCCAAAAGAGCAGTGTTTGCGCATAATCCAGCAGGGAGAGGCCGGGTTAACCCAGTTTGGCGTTGCCATCGATGCAAGAAATGTACCAATTTATCAATCATGCATGTAGATTATGTTTAAATAAACGTTAGAAAAAAATTGGTTCCGTTGTCAATAGTATTCGCCTACAAGAAACCGTTAATTATATACACATCAAATGGTTTCTTGTATATTTTCAAGACCGTTTTAAACATGGTGTTACTCTAGTGATTGTTCTTAGCCGTTGAATACAGACGGACCTCTAACTGTCTTGTCCTCGAATTCCTAGACAGACTCAGTTGCAGAAGAGCTGCGTGGTATTCTGTCGACTGCGCATGCGTAGACTATACTAGACATGAAGTATTTTTTATTCTTTTTTAATTTTTACTTTTAATTCTTTTTTACGTTGCTTACATTATTGCTTATAGCTCTAGGGATATATGTAGACCCTATATGGCAGTGTACAATTGCTCATTCAGCCGGTCATTACAATGCTCCAATGACATTATTATCACATGTACGCATCATATGATCATCAAATTTCCATCATAGGATATGTTGTTGAATGTTAAAATTGGTCTCAAATTACTCCAACTTCCATTAAAAGAATGTCTTAGATGCACTACACAGCGTATCTATGTTTATAGCATTGACCGATTTATTTGAAAGTTATTTCTGCATTCTAAGCAACATAGTTGACTAAATATTCTTTTAGGAATTTTGGATATAGTGTTACCTGCACACCTATGCAGTTGTCTCGTGGCTGTTAGTGAACACATAGCATGCAGGTCAACATAACATAACACAGAAAACTAGCAAAAACAAACATGCACAAACGCATTACTAGACGAGCTTAAGAATAACCGCAGGTGAAAATAAAAAATAAATAAAAAACACGTCAACATGCATATTCAAGACCAAAAGAACAAAACAACCTTGAAGACTACACACAGTGTGGGCGTGGTCTACAAAAACGTGGGCGTGGTTTACACCGAATGGGCGGGTCATGATAGTCTTACTTACGCAACGTTTGACATATTCCAGCTGCAACGAAATGTGAAGAATGCCGTGGAAACAATGAACACATCGCAGGAGTTAACTCATGATATCCTCTGTGTGGCAATGTTATTAACCCTCACCCCGCTACCTTTATTGTACATACGTGGGGTTTGAATATGACACTGTGCCTCCAGAGGCTTCAGCTAGCGGGGTAAGGGTTAAAGTTGTGATGTCTAGTTAGCGCCATGTTCTTGTAGGCGTGGCTACTGATCAGGGTATCCTTTCACGAAACTCTCTTATCTACTAAGAGACTGGTAGCGCTCTCTTACCAGTGTATTAGCTATCGGCAAAGAGAGCGCTGTACCAGTCTCTTAGTGGATAAGAGAGCTTCGTGAAAGGATACCCAGGATATTGTTTCTCGAAGCTCTCGTATCCACTATGAGACCACTCTCGTAAGTGCACGAACGCCATGTAAAAGAGATCGTTACTAGAGCTTATGGTCTCGTAGTAGATATCAGACCTTCGAGAACCGATACACAGAACTGCACCACAAACCCATATGAAAGACTTCATACATCCATCTTAATCTTTTGCTTGTATTTATTGTATTTGATGTTTAACTTGCTCATGTATCATCGCGTGTGGGTTGAATAATATATTTGTATTTGCATTTGTCTTGTTAAGTGAATGTTACTATTTAGATAATTTCTGGCCGCGAGCGAAACAGTACAATTTCATCACAGTATTGGGATCGTGAACGGTTAAGCAATATTTACAGCCAAAAGTGAACGGCTTATACCTCGAGAGCAAATGCGCAATATTGGTGTTAGTGTGGCATTTATTATTGTACATGTGAAATTATACATTTCCAAAGAAATATCATCAAAGTCACGTCTTCGATCGAATCTGCACGTTTATCAATGGTTGTAGCTTTAGTGTTAACAAAGTGTTACCAATGTTGTACGGAAATATGTATAACCTAAAGGCGAAATTACAGTTCCGGAAATTCAGATGTATTTACAGAATGTGTTCCGAAAGTCAGGTGGATTTACAAACCCACGTCAGTGAACGATTGCCATACATCAAGTGTGTCAATCAGCTGAACATGTGTATGATATAATATATGACCACTGGAAATCATATGGTAAACTTATCATCACACATTCACTCACAGAAATGCTCACAACTGCTTAACATTAAGTGCATTCAATCTCCTATGGAAGTTATATATCAACTTACAAATAACAGATCATTGTTTTACGTATAGTACGACGATCATGTTTGAATATCAAGAGGTGGTTTGCGTGCATACAGTGACGACGACGTTCGATTTAGTTGATACGTTGACATTCGTCATCCACACGTAGATCTACCTACATCCCAGGGTATCGTTTCTCAAAGGTCTCTTATCTACTACGAGACCACAAGCACTCTCGTAGCGATCTCGTGCACTTACGAGAGCGCAATAGTCTTGTAGTGGATTCGAGAGCTTCTAGAAACGTTATCCAGACATCCACGCACATCCCACTCATTCACGCACACGCACGCACACACACATACACACACACACACACACACACACACACACACACACACACACACACATACACGGGTTTACAAAGCAGAACACAAAAACAACCAGAAACATAAGATGCACTAAATGGCCAGTTTCGAATGAAAAATTACACAATAAAATCTATCCATCACAGATTTTCCCAAATGATAAGTGTGTCACTCAATTGAATTCAATCAATAGTTAATAACACGAAAGTGATATTCGTCAGTTGATGTCATGCACCCATTCAATAAGAATCGGATTACTTATGAGTAAAGCAAATTGTATTTAACTGACGTTATCTTTAATCTTATCAGAATAGCGTGTCATAAGAGCAGACAATTTGAGTGGCATGTTTGATTATAAGGTATGAGAAATTGCATAAGCTTCTGTTTTGGTCTGCCTTCTCGACCAAGGGTACCTTTTTCACGAATCTCTTTTATTCACTAAGAGACTACAACTCTCTCTTTGCCGATAGCTAATGCACTGTTATGTTCTCTTAGCGGATAAGAGAGCTTTGTGAAAGGATAAACCCGGTCTACCCAGTATGTCATATATCATATTCTCTCCTAAAATAGTCATGTCAAACATCTCATTAAATACGATCTCATTAACAGTCAAACAAATTATATTTTATTTTTTAAATGTAACGTTTCTTAATATCTCTGTTCATATGCATACATACGAACATACCACAATAGGATAGATTTGTATTACAAATGATTTATATTTACCATCTGAGAATATAGCTAGTGTAGCGACACAACGGCGACCTGTATACATGAAGCTTGTACAATCTCACACACCTTGATTCTCATATAATATACAATGAATATAACTAAATATATCATTACTCAGACACTATATGTAAATCATGAAATTAATACTAGCACAATATTAATGCGAACAACGCGACCGGTGTTTATTCGTATACCTATCCAATGGGATATCGAAGGCGGGAAATGACCGTGTTCAGAAGCACAAGTGGAAACAGGGGGTAGAACAGAACAAAATCCCCATAATCATTATAAAATTAATTACACTGATAAGATCTGCGAAGGTAAATTACGAATTAAGTATTTCTCTTTCTACGACGTTATTTCTAAATGATAAATACATATATATATATATTTTTTTTTAAATATGAATAATGCTAGTTCATTCATTGGCATTGTCACAATAACATGAAATATGTTTACCACATTGAATTATGTGACCAAATAACGATTAACCGTCGTGAGAATCGCTCTCTGGCATTACTTACCGAACGTGATTGGCTTTTACAAGATTGCAAATGATCAATCATAGAGCTATAGATTAAATTCTGAGTAATGATAAAGTGCCGTGCACACCCACATGCAACAAACTGAAAACAAAAACAGGGGATAAAGCAAGAGAAAAACTAAAACAACAGGAACTTAAAACTGAAATGTATGGTCTCCATCGAGTAGTGTTTATAGGTGGAATTGCGTGCGACATGCGGATCTGATTACATCACTGTCGAGGCTAATGGGTCCTGAATTGCTTGTCAATATAATTCACTGCACATCATGTGAAATACATCGTGAACGTATTTTAACGACAGGTTCCGAATATGTGCTGTCCGTAACTGTCAATACTTAACCCTAATTCCTCCCAACAAACTATTCTTGCTTTATTGAAGTCTAAAGAAGCTTAATGGGTTAACATGTTAATATAGTCAGGTCTACGTAATACTTATTTTTCAATATATTTTTTATTTTATTTTGCATTTTATATGTTAGCGGCAATAAGGCCAATCAGGCAATAACGTTAATGACTGTAGGTAATACGTGCATCATCTGCTAAAGGTGTTACTACTGAGATGAAAATGTAGACAAAAGTGAAATTCTTTGTACTTGAAATGTCACTATTCAGGACAGTGTAAATAATAATGCGCTCGGAACCTTTGAGAAGTATTCAGAACATGATTTAATGCTTAATTTTCAATTGCAATATTTCTTTTCGAATGTCAGATTGAGAATTATGCCTACAGTTGTCTCGTGTTATGAGGTATGAATCATAACTAAGTTTGTACTTGACATTAGTGTTAAGTCGTCTAGTATTTGCAGGAAATAATGGTAACGCTATATTGCCTGTTTGAAATGAACATGATTAATATTAGTCTAGTCAGTACTTTATTACCAAGGCGTTAACGTTAATACCCGATTAACCTTATTGCCGCTAACACATATATTACAAATATATCGATAACAGATTTTAACAATATTTGAAGTTTCTATGCAAAGTAAATTCATTTAGCATGAATATGATTGCTTTTGAATCCAAACATATTTTCGCCGCTCTCCGATTGGAAACATCACATGGTAGTAAATCTCCTGAGACGTAAATTGATGTGGAATACAAGATGATATTAATGCGTGCCATCTGGCCTGAGTGACTGCCTGTGACATGAATAATGTACTCCGTACTTTCAATTCCTACATATGTTTGTTGTCGATTATGATGTACCTTGAGAGATATTACTGAATGATGGCTTACTGAACGAAGGAATCCCCGGTCGCGTTACTCAAACACATATGTGTACGTTGGTTATATTTTATGTGTATTTAAAATTATTTTATCATTTTACATATATTTTTCATAAATGTTTGTAATATACTATTACGTGTATATATTGTCACCGTGAAGATATTGAATTAAATAGTGGGACAAATCGGCGAAATAGTTGATTGAATAAAGATCCAGGGTATCCGTTCACGAAGCTCTTTTATCCATTAAGATACCACAAATAGCGCTCTCTTTGCCGATAGCTAATTAATGCACTGCAAAAAGAGCGCTATCGTTTCTCGAAGCTCTCATATCCACTACGACACCATAGCACTCTCGTAAGGGCCTGGGTATCCTTTTACGAAGCTCTCTTAGCCTCTAACTCTCTTACCCACTAAGACACCATATTTCTCTCTCTTTGCCGATAGCTAATGGACTGTTAAGAGAGAGCTATGGTCTCTTTAGAGCTTCGGGAAAGGGTACCTAGAGCGCCATGTATACGACCTCGTTACGAGAGTGCTTATGGTCTCGTAGTAGATACGAGAGCTTCGAGAAACGATACCCAAACTATTCAAATAAAATGTATAATAACAGTATGCATATACCTTGTAGTATCAGGTAAACAAGGCACACCCGACAATCAAAGACATGCACATATAGGCCAGCTATCTCTGACTGTGCACATTAAAAGTAATATTGATACCAACATTGTGTACTTTGGTTATGTGTCGGGGCGGGACCAGATCAAATCATTCCTATATTACAAACTTACTGAAAACAGGCCACAAACAAGCGCATTATGGTATGACTAGTACGTTGTAGCCCTTTGCATTAGCCTGGCCCACGCCTTCGAAACCCAAGGCTTTGATGTACACTTTCCAGTAGTTTACGAGGTAGCTTGACACGTCCCACAGGTGCCTGTTTGTTAGCTTCTTTATTGCGCACTACACTTGTTCACAGTAGAGGTGCTTGTGGTGACAATGACATTAGCATACCGTTACACTGTCGGAATGGCATGAGGACCACAAAGGACGTGTATCTGGGCAAGTAGAACTACGATCATTGACGTCGAACCCGTCCTGCGTTGTGAGGACATAATAAGTAAACTGTCTTGCTCATTCAATATCAATTATATCAAAGTTTGTCTGCGGTCAGATATTCATTACGGGTGACATGACACTAATAGTGATAGTGATAGGAAGCCTACGAAGGCATTAACTCTGATAGCATGGAAATATACTAGTATTAAACTATGCGTATTTGTTACTCGTATTAGTAGCTTCAACTCGCGAACATTGAACTGGTTTATAATGTTCGGATTAGTGTGAACTACGACAAGGAAATTAAGAAAAACATTGCACATCCATTTTTTTTTCACAACAGCGATTTCCGTATTGTATTGCCCATAAATATTTGAGTATATTCAAGGTAATTGATGATTAATAAAATATCAAAAAAGGCTTCATTACTTGAATTTATGTATAGGAGAATCTATATAATTTAATATCATACAAGTGACAGTTTCGATGATGGCACATGTGATGAGTGTAAACGTTACCAAGATATACACGACAATTACATTGAACAGATCACAAACATTATAAAACAAGTCCTAAATCATGCATGCTCCACAACCAATATATAGATACAACATGATCACGTGACAAGCATATACTTACTCCCAGTTGCTATCAGGAGGTGGAAGGTCACCGATAGTCGTCAGGGTCAAGGTCGACCAGAAGAGAGAGGCTAGATACTTTCTGGTAACAGATGCATATTCCCCCTTGGGTTCCGGATAGGCCCAACCTCCGACAAAACCTTCGGCTTCAGATATCATGTAGTAAAACGCTGCAAACCAATGAGCACCGAGAAACAGCATGTGCGACAGGTTGGCCACTCGTATCAAATTTGGATAGGCTGACTTCGATTCCAACATATGCATAAACCGAAACGTTCTGTAGACTTTTAAGAACCTTGGGAAACGAATCATTGGATGTATCCCTATATAGAACTGTAGGAAATCAATGGGTACAAGGCAAATGGTGTCGAAGTATATGTAATTGCACCTCAGGTACTTCTTGGCGAGCTTCCTGGAATCATACACCATCAGCCCTTGGTCCAGGTACCCGGTTCGGAATTGCACAACGATATCCATGAGGTACAGGAAGTCCACAAACGCATCCATGGTAAACCAACACGTGTGGCATCCAGACTGAATCTCTCTGAAAGCTTCGCGTGCAATACACGTCCATAAGTTATACAAAACCGCAACTGTGATCACCCCCAGCCAGTAGAACATAAATTTACCATCATGCTGAAACACTAGATATCGTCTGAACTTGGCCGGGCGCCATTGACTGGCCGTTCTGTCTTCGTCTTCCGAGACCACATCCGTTGTTCTTTGATTTCGCGTGGAGAACTTCCGCAAGAAAGAGTCCTGTCTATCCAAACCGCTCTTCTTTTTGGGAGTCTGCATTTCGCTAGCAGCTTTAAGTGTGTTGCGCAAGCGGCGCCAGTTCCCGCTGGGCAGAGCGCCCGCGTTTTTGTGCGACAGCTTCTTGAGTCTTGACTTCTTGCCTGAGCCTCCGCTGGAATCAGAACCAGATCGCTTGGACTTTGCTGTCCCTCCTTCTCCGCCAAGGTCACTAGGGCCATTGGGCAGTCTGCGCTCCTCTGTCTCTTGAATGTGGTGAAGGACTATGTCGTCCTGTTCTGTGGAAGTATGATGGTCAACCATCATCGTTTGCGCTACCAACATCCGCCATTGGCGATTGCAAATACCGTATCGACTACCGTATCATATTTACTCCTTAGATTACCTTTCTTCTTCATTGATACCGTTCATCGCACGTGACAGTATCGATTAGGGAAATCTATTTACATTTGGATATATTTACCACGATATCTTGCAGCATTGAGTGAATCTCAGTACTTGCTTGTCGTGTACAGATGGACATCGCAACGGAAGTGACGTCAGAGGTAGTTACCTGAAAAATAAAAGACACCACATTACTATCTATGAGAAATAAACGATTCCTGAAAGAAACATAAACAACTTTTTACAAGAATGAATTCATTCATGATTTCCCTTGCGTTGACTAGTACTCGTTCAATTCCCAATGCTATATTCGAGATGATTCGAAAGTGACTATAGATATCTTCAGCAATAAATCAATTCGTAGCTGTTGCAGTCCACTGGAAAAACTCAATTCATATAAGTATGCACACGATTCGATTAAACTACTAGTACTACTTCACATTGATGTCGATGTGCCTCAAAGTAACCATATTTCGACCAGGTAATGAGTTCAAAACGCAGAAAGACGTAACCGTAAGCCTCGATTTCTGTCAGTTCCACACCTCTATTGCACACGGCATACGAACTCCACCAGCTGGTCTAAACCACGTGATTGCTCACTTTTATATCTACTATAAATGCATGTTTATATATGAATCAATAATCCGGACTCGGTATTTGTAAACAGGTGCAATAACTATTTGTATGTATTCGCATATTGTATAGAACATTTATATGATTCATCTGTACCGTATCACGTATTTATCATGTTCTTTCCGTCATATTCTTGCACTTTTCACACAAAATGATATAGAAAATGTAAACTAGTTTAGTGTTAACGTGTTAGCATTTATGATCGGTTTTGTGAGGTGTACGTATAACAATATTGTTGTTCATTATTGAGACAGAAAGATATAATTATTGAAACTAAGCTGAAATGACTGTATGCGTGACGTTTGGTACTGTCGATGTCATGGGAGTGGTAGAGGAAACAAAACAAAACAAAAAAAAAGAGAGAAAACATTATACGATAACGGAATTACATTCGACTGGTAAGGGAAGATAATACACGGATCACGCATTATGAGGTTGTAAATAGAAAGAGTCTGGCAAAACCCTAGCTACGTTGACACAAATTCGCAATGAAAATAGGTTGAGGTGGAGTAATTCCAATTGACCTCTTGTATATATCTTTTTTGATTCATACGCCAGTGATAAATATTTATATAGAAAAAATGTAAGATATTAGATTCATTGGAATTAGGAAAGGTGGAATATCTTCA
>JAUTBQ010179863.1:0-11079 GCA_032361185.1 Lepetodrilus ovalis
GGGAGAGGGTTAAAAGTTACTGGCCAGAATAGTGATACAAATACAAGAAATGAACTTCTACTAGTCCTTAGGATACCTTCATCATTAGGAGAAATGGCCCGGGTTAGTGGACTAGTGTTAATTTCGTTCAAGTAAATTTTTGTTTTAAGTACATAAATGTAAGACTATATTGCTCTCTATGGTTATAACTGTAGCATCCCAAATCTCACTAATACATGTAGTAATAAAATAATGTGGCATTGACATCTCAGACATATTGGAGTTGAAACATTCCCGCTTCAACGTAATAGCAATAATTCAATCAATCAGAAATCAAGTAGTGAAGTAATTGCAGCTTTAACATTAATTAATTCATTGTACTGTCTCTTAGAAATATATACCACCTTAACCCTGCGACAGACACCGTTACAAGACATTGGAGAAACAGCACGTAGAAAGTCTGAAAATGGCCAAGCAGACAGGAAGGGGTGACGTCATTGCTCGCTCTCGTAGACTGTCACAAGAAACCAACAAACGTCGGAGGTACGTCACGAGAAAAATTGCCACAATATAATTTTTCATAACTTTTTCTAACACACTTGTCCTTCAAATATTTATACATGCAATATTATGTTCATGCATTATTATGTTATAATTTTGTACGGATTAATTTTAATAATGTTTTAAATATGATATACATCCAAAATTTGTGAATTATTCTGGTAAACTATTATCTGGTTAATGATTTCCAGATCACAAGAATATAGTTCATCATGTATGGATGAAATATTCTACTGCGATATTAATAATTAAGAACTAATTCAATTAATTATCTTAATTATACATGTAGAAAGTTCGTCGCAAATGGGTGAAAAATACACACAGCGATGTTCAACTCCATATTCACTCACTCAGGTAGAAAGTACAGTTTTCACGCCCAATGTTTATGCATGTCAAATTCTTATCTTCTTCAAATTTTGCAGAGCACAAGCTTTAAAGAAGAAGCACGTGTTCATACGAGAGGAGAAGCGCAGACAGGAAATCCTCTCCAGGAGGCGGGAAGAGCAACAGCGAGCCACCGAGAGGTATCAGAGAGCAACCATTCCTGTCAGTCGTCCTGGAAGCCGCAAATCTTCCCCAACCCGCCCGACGACAGCGCTGGAAGACGCGCTGAAACTTGTCAGAGGAAGCCCGGCGATCTCCCGCCAGAGCAGCTTGACGTTGAGCGGAAGCTCGAAGATGAGGAGGAGCCCGCGGACCTCGGAGCACAACGCAGGGGGCGACCCTCTCCAGCGCGCGTACTTCGACCGGTACTGTACTCGGCAGCGACCTCAATCTTCCTCGGCGCCCGCATCCCGTTTTCACCAGCACGCCGAGATGCTGGACCGGTCGCTGAGGAACTACGTGGACAGCCAGACGCTTTTTGAGCAACAGCTGGAGCAGCATCAGCAGCTGCTGGTGGAGGAGCAGAAGAAGTCGCTGCACAGCTTCAACCAGGCCATACAGAAGGAGATGGACTCGGACGCCAAGCTGGAGGGCACCGAGGAGTGCCTGTACGATGCCGGAGAGATGACCGACAACGACAGCCTGTCCAGTGTTGACAGTCTAGAGGAAGCTGTGAGGAGTCCGCCTGGCGGCGGGAGAGGCCGTCCCAAAACCGCCGGGCCCAGAATGGCTTCAGAACAATGCGAACCGGACGTTTATCCTCGGGCAGTTCAACCGAAGGCTACTCCCATCGTCGGGCGAGTGGCTCCTAATAGTGCTAGTTTATGTGCCATGGATGATTCCCTGGAGTCGAGTTCGAAGCCGTTTCAAGTGGAGTATTATGATTCGCCGGGAAAGAATTACGAAAGAGGATCGGTTATCGGGCCCATCATTAATTCCAAGATGTCGGAGCAGGCTTTTATCCTTAATCCTCAGGTGATGGATTATCAAGGCGTCCAAGGAGGCACTACCCAGCAGCAAATTTCGAGGCAACAGGCCGGACACACAACGAACAATCACGTCGAGCACAACGCTTCCCCGGCGGAGTATCCCGGTCACGTGGTGCAGTCGGCCCCAACGACAGTTCAGCAAAGGGACTTCGAAGGACAAGCGTCGACCAGTTCGGCTCCGATCTATTCCCAGATTCCACCGCATCTCCAGCCCCCCGGTGCCTTCGTAGACCAGAAGCGCGGCGACCCGTCTCGGCAGACCACGCTGGCCGCGCTATCGTTCACCAGTCACGGCATGCAGCCCAGCTACTCCACGGCGACCGGCAGTCAACAGATCCTCCCGCAGACTAGCGGGACGATCGCTCCGGGGCAGGCCGGCTCGGCTCCTCAAGCCATATCCTCTGATCCTCCCGCTCCTCACACCTCGACCCTCATCCAGTCCTCGACCTCCCATCCCGCTCCCGTTCAGATTCCGACGGCTTACATGGTGAGTCACAAGTCTCCAAGCGTCTCCATGGCAGCCGCAGCAACTGGCGCCCGACCGAGTTCTGGCGCCTCGCCCGCCAGACACAAAGCAGAAAACGCCGCAACGCCGCAGGCGGAAAGAGTCGCACCCGAAACTACAGCACGTCCTCCTCCAGCCGGAAGCGCACCCGTGCAGGGCAAGCCGCCTCAACCCCCTCAGCCGAATCACGTCGCAACGGCAGACGGGAACGTCTCGGACGGGTCTCTGGGATTCGTGAAAGGAAAGCTGTTGGTTTTATCGGACATGGAGACGGTGGCATCACGTCAGCGGACAGCCAAGGAAGAAATCCCCATGAACAAGAAGCTGTCCAAGAAGTCGGCCTCCGATCTTGCTTTGACCGAGGTTAAGAGCATTCTGAAGCGACCGGAACACGCAGTAAAGATGAGGAAGGTAGTTTCCACAGGCAACCTACACAGGCTAGGACTAAGAATCCAGGACAGCCTTGAGTTAGCGAAGGGCCAACAGAAGGGTGTTATAAGGAAAGCAGTACGTTGCACCTTCTATTTCCTTTCCCTCTTCTTCTCGCTTGTTGTCTCTGATTCTGTATCTCAGATTTTACTTCTTTAGTAAAATAGCTTGTGACCTTTCTTGTTAGGAAAAATATTTGTAGAATCGTAGCAATGATTTGTTTTGCTCAGCAGAGAATGGATAATTTATCTATTATTTCACTAATTTGCATTGCATATGGCTGAAATATTCCTGCTGTGATACAAGGCACCAATTCAACATCATTGGCTCATATGAGATTATGTATAGATATAGATGTTATACATAAGTAAAAGATAATACAATACACAAGTGATGAATTTTGAAATATAAATGTGTTGGCCAAATTATAAAGAAGAATATTTCTGGCAGTTAAACGTGAGAATATTCTCCAGTCTTTAAGTGTTGTTCCGGCGTTTATGTCGCTGGTCCAGTATGGTGTCATGGCCGACTCTGATGACATCTCTCGTATTCGCAGTCGGGGAAGAAGAGCGTGAGGTTCGCCGACATGCAGCACGTGGATGACGACGTCCCTGAGGACACTGACAGCGTGGACAGCAACTCTGACAGCGTGATGCCCGTCAAGAAGCCGGAGATTCATGGTAGGTGCTGGTTCAGGGTCAGTGGCCTGATGTGACTCTACACTAGTTGAACAGGCTGCGTGGTTGTGGAATCTGGCCCCAAGACTACGTAACGTTTTGAGTACAATTTCAGGCTCAAATTTGTATATGAGGTTTTGTGAAAAAAATTACGAAAGAGTTCTAAAAAATTTTTAGCAGTGATTTCTCGTTTTCAATTGCCAGTTGATGACTTGGTTTTCAAAATAGTATTTTTTTCTGGTTGTACATGGCTATATGCAAAATTAATATGTTGCTTCATTGGATTAAAATTAGAGATAAGTTACGTACAGTGTCTCCTCGATATAACGCTGAAGTTGGGGTCCATGACATACCCCTGCGTCATAGTACCTGCCTGATATGATATTACAGGGAAATATCGAAAATAGAAATGGGATCCACATCTGACCCCGCATTATATCCGAATCTGCGGGCACTGTATTTTGGAAATCGACTTGAATTAATAGTTACAATTGGTTTTCTTCTTCTCCAGGAACTCCGAAGGTCCTGCGTCGGCGACCCATGTCAGCCAAGGTGTCGGGCACCACGAACCGCATAGACTCAAAAGTGTTGCGGGCGGCCAGCGCTGGCACCACGAGACCCGAGCACGCTCAGGACAGACCGAAGGCAGCGGCGCACATCATCGCACACTCCATCGAGGGCAACGACTACCTCACCGGCAACCATGAGGCACCCACACCCAAAGTCTCCATCGTGAGGAACAACTACATGAGCAAGGTCAAGCCGAATTCTGTCAAGACTCAGGGAGTTATCTACCCTGCCAGCGACTCTTGCGTGGACCACGGATCCAGTAACGGCATGGACCGCGGATCCAGTAACGGCGTGGCGCAGACCACGGACAGCGCGGCGCCTACTTACCAGATGAAGTACGTCAACGTTCCGGTGAGCAGTCAGTTTCCTCCGGGGGTCGCCTCAGCTCAGAGCAAAGGTCGGGAGGTATACGACGAGAATGGACTCCGGATCGACCGGACGCCGACGGACGAAGAGATCAACTGGCTGTGGGAGAAGGTAAGATTTAAATCTGAGGGAGATCTAGAATGTTGCTACAATTATCTTAATCATAGAACAGATCCTGGACACCACAAGTCGTAATATTAGTGAAAGATTCTAGAAAGCACCTCTAAACCCCAGTACTGATAATGATAGCTATATAGCAGGCATGTCATTTTCATGGGGAAAAAGTACAAGTTACGGCTACTGGTCAACCACTTTTATCACTTTTAGCCATATTTTGAAGTATTGTACCGATAAATGTGTTTTATGCAATGGACTTACACTTGTAGTGGGTTCTGAAATTTTGTAGGCTACAATTGTTCTGAGCAATGGGCCCCTGCATTTTTATACTGACTTACCAAGAAAACAGAAATGTTCTTGTAAATCTTTCAGAATTGTTTTTCTCATATTTTTTGGGGGGAATTTGAAATACTCAAGAGGTTTTGGGCATTCATTTTCACCCCCTCACAAAATAAATAAATGAATATTGAAAATATGACATGATTTATTAATTCTTTCTCCCAGGTGAGGACATGTCTGAACCGAGAGCCAACGTCCGGGGAGAAGAAAACCGGCAGCATCACCACCAACAACAACAGCAGCGACCCCAGCCTCACGGCCAGTCGCCAGGCGGCGCCGGTGTCCAACAAGTACATGGACGGCGCCTCCATGGGGCTGACGGGCAGCTCGCGGATCGTCCAACCCCCGCCACCCTCCGCCGCAGCCGGTCTGACCACCTACAGTAACACGGTACAGCAGCAAGCCATGAACACCATGTCTAGACAGCGAGTGGCCAGCGCCGCATCCGGGGGATACATGAGGAAGTACGGACTGCTGCAGCAGAGGAGGCAGAGGGAGGCCAACAGGAACGCCCAGCAGCAGCAGAACTCCATCATACACGTCCCTATGCAGAGCAACTCCGGCCCACAGGAAAGCGAGAGCGTGCAGGTTCCGCGCGGAGACGGTGAGACATCAGGAAATTGAAATCCTGGGGCCGTATTTTCGAAACTTAGAACTTCTTTGATGAGTAAATATCTCTTCAAAAATTAGCAAAAGCAGAAAACCAGTTTGGCAAATTCTTAGTACTTGCGAAGTTCTTGGGACTTGCGAAATTTTGAGTATACAGACCCAGTAATTGAGATGTGTTCCTGAGATTACAAAACATTATTCAGTGTCATTTTATGCTCAAGCTCAAATTTTGTAAGGAGATTTATGCAGAAAATCTCGAGTTGAACATGAAATGTACTAAAAAGGTATGAGGTCATACTAAAAAAGTTCATAAGTCATTTAGATTGCTCTGAGATGTATTGAGTTTGATTTCGTGCTGAGATTGTTACATTAGGGTGAAATGTTACTGCTGAGACAAAGTACTAATTCATCCGATCAATTTTTTTTGTATTACAATTTGAACACTAATCATCTTCTAGTGTTTGTCACACTTTTAATCGTGAACTGTTTCAGTGAACGAGAGCATGGCGATGTTCCTAGCCGCCGAGCACTTCGCCGGTCAGTCCATGTCAGACAGTCAGGTCCAGCTGGCCCTGGACGAATCTCGGCGGAGACATCGCGACATCCGGTCAGCCAAGCCTCGCGGTAAGCAAGGTGAGAGGTCATCCTGTTTGTGTCCGGGGCATCCTTGAATACAGACAGATGTTAGCACAGCAGAGCCTAAGGGTCAGAGTTTGAACCCATTCTCGGTGATTCAGTATCAATGTTTGACGACCTTGAAGAATATTATTTTCTGGGTGTTTTTTTTTAAAGGTCCCTCAGCGCTGTCCATGGAAGAACAGAAACTGTTGGAATCTCTCGAGAAGCTGAATGAAAAACTCAAAAGTAAGTCGGATCATCTCTCAGTACGCTGTCTATTCTTGAGAATACTCAACAATGCATTTACATTTATTCAAGTGATCAATCATGGATATTAAAATATTTTGGGATGCAGATTAATATCAGGGCTGGACACAAAGCAGTGTCCGCCCGCCTTAGACATTTATTATCCACAGGCGGACATGTGAACCACCCAGATCGACAAGTCCTTTACTTACAGGGAAAATAGTTTCAAAAAGTTACTGTAGAGCCCTGAAAATGTAAATCAATATAACTATACCTGTCGTGAAATATTCACGCTGTGATGTAAATCATCAATTCAATCAACGTGCCTGTTTTATTTTTGTATTCATCATCTTTGTCCACAGTATCAGAAGGAAGGCAAGTTACCACCATGAATTCCAAGCAGCCGCAGCTTCAGCAGCCGCAGCAGCAGCCGAAGCAGCAGCAGCTGAAGCAACAGCAGCATCTTTACGTCCATGTAAGTGTATGTCTCCGTCCTAGGACCAGATATAGCTGCTGTGTATATTGGAACCACTTACTAACCCCCCTACTACGTTCCAGAAATGTTCTGGGAGTCGGGGGACCTATTCTCGAAACGTTCTTATGATCGTATCACAATCTTGAAGGTTTATATGGTAGGGCTGCGAATGTTCTTAAGACTACGAAGATCGTAAGCAAGTTTTGAGAATAGGCCCCCCGTTTCACAGAATGATCGTAGCACTATGAGAGTCGTAACTTGTATGTGTTGACATGGCAATGCTAAGGAATTGTGACTTGTATCACTACGATCGTTCTGTGGATCGTGGAGGCCACTGCTTTGCTTACAGAAGACCAAAACAAATTCAGGGCCTGGGGTTACAGAACCTTTTTTTTAGTATGATTTCACGCTGAACTGAAAGTTTTGTTCACAAATCCCCATATACATTTTAAGCACATGAAATCGTATTCAAAATGTTTGGCAATCTCGAGACCCCCAGGTAGATGGAGGGTGTAGGAGGTCGGAAAACTCCTCTAACTTGCAGCACAGACTACATTTTCCTGTATGTCTTGATATCCAAACCATATGAATACATCATGTGTATTTTTGTTACGATATTGAAACAACGCAACAAAAATAATGATGAATATAGAAGGATGTGTCGGGGGACCGGATACTTTGTTCGACTTATAATGAATATCGACTCACAAGAGCTCGACACAGTGGGAGTTGACTGTATCACCTGATGTGTATTCTAGATCCAATACATTTGAATACACAATACAATACGCTACTTGTCTTGGCTGAACGGGTTTGTAGGAAATATCAACAGGAAACCAGTCTGTGCATACATTCAGTCTATTTCGCTTCATGGTTTGGGTTTTCATACAAAACAATACAGGGTCCAAATATTTTTGAGTATCATGATTCCATGCTTAAGCTAAAGAAAATTATTGGGATTTGTGAACAAAACTTCCCGAGTAAAACGTGAAATTGTACTGAAAATGGTATGCTAGGTTTTGCATATTATTATATTTTTTTAAAGCGATTTATTCCAACACAGTGCTTTACAAATGTTCATACCCAAATGTTCAAGTTCCTGTATCCTTTACATGTTATGACAATTAGATATTGTTGCTATTGAAAATTTTGTGCTGAACTCTAAATGTTTGCACTAAACTCTAACAAGTATCACTGATTCCTTTCTCTCAGGGTTGAAGTCGTCCTCGCGTCTCAGTGTGAAGTAGGTGGGAATATTGTGGTTTTCCTCTTGTAGGTCGTGCATGTCGTGTTCTATTGCACTGGATAAGTCGTGCTTCTAGTCATGGCTTTGTCTTAGAATAGAACGATTTGGCTTTGACAGACTTGTTTCGTGTTTAGACCTATACTAGTTGAGATGTGTAAATAAGGGATGTAATGTAAAATTCTATTTTGTTCCTTTTTTGTAAATTATTTCAAATATGTTTGAAATTGTATTCAGTCTCATCATATAGAAAATTTACAAGTGACGTTAAGCATCAATTAATTCTTTACATATACAGTGTCCCCTCCATATAAAAGTGTTCGATACACAGCGGATTCGGATACAAGACAGGGTCAGATGTGGATCCCAATTTTATTTTTGTTATTTACCTGGTACTATGGACCCCAAATTCAGCGTTATATCGAGGGGACACTGTATTAATAAAAGATTCAAAATGTTAGAAAGAGTATGAAGTGGTCTTAGATTCTGTCGACAGATGCACAATGCCTATGTAGAATCATGTGCATGGTGCATCACCGATGTAAACTCACTTAACTAAATTAATAAGCAGCTTTCTTTTACAATAGTATGGGTTTTTTCATATTAAATACAGGGTTGCATGTGTCTCAACAGATAATGTTTTCTTCAGTAATTCGAGACGTATGTTTTTACACATTCTTTTTCTTTATGATTTAAACTTCACAAGCACAAAATTTATTTACCTACTTTCACGCACATCCTATTTAAAAGCATACATTCTAGTCCACATAGAGCAGAAGCAATAGAATTTACACTAATCGTTCTTCACAGCCACATTCCTGCTATAGGTTTAACCCTTTAATGTTTGCCATTTTATTGCAGAAGACATTCTCAATTACAGAATTCCAGGAATACAGAATATAGTCTCATTCATGTATAAAAATGTAAATAAAAATGTCATGCCAACAATATTAACACTATAAATGAATATCCACTCCCTTTCTGAAAACACGAAATGCCGATATATATATTTCAAGGTGTGAACCTGTCAAATCTTTTAACTGATGTCGATACTAGAAGTCATCAAAGATCAGTGAAATTTGCATTTTCGTTATGGTTTAGAAACATAATCTCAAGGGTACCCTTTCATGAAGCTGTCATTGTAGGCATTGGACATTTTCTGTGGATCTACGGAAATTCAATAATTTATTTGTTGAAGGGTCGATTTATTTGCGGAGGGATTGTTTTCCTGCTGAAATAACAATTCTCTGTTGCCATGCATAGCTATCCTTCTCGCCAATCATTATGACTCGTGTGTGAGAGTGCTACCAACACTCTCTGATAGAACAGCTTTATGATAGGGTGCTTGGATTATTTTCCTCCATATTCACTGGTCCGTGACACAGTCTTGTTCTGTTTCCAGTCTGTAGGGTTTCGAGGCCACCCGCCTATTTCGCAGCAACCCACTCAGCAACGTAGTCCATTGCCGATCGCCTTCGGTCTGCGTGTACAGTCTGCTCGACAGTACCGATAAGCGTTGTTGTTGTCGTCGTCGCCGCCGTGCCACTGCTGACAGTTTCTCCAGATCCATGTTACAAGAGTCGACGCAGATTGGAATTGAGCATTTTCATAAAGTCAGAAGTGTTCTGTGAGACACAGGACGGCTGTAATTAATTAGCAAACTTGGGACATCTCGGGACAATAGTTCATTATTAATGATCTAAATATTATCCTGAAAGTGTATGTTCGTGGTACTGTGTCACAGTAATTATGTTGATTAATGGTGTTTTGTTGCTTGTTAACCTTCTCTATGCTGCTGGCAATCATAGATGCCATATAGAGCAAATGAGGAATGCAGCTTCGAAGGTTAAACGATAAGTTATTATTGAAACGTCCATATCAGAATATTGCCAACGTTGTCCCAATAATATGCCTGGCATGTCAACTATCTGTGATATATCCACCTGTATTATTACGATTCCTGTTGTACCGTATATACCGTATATATAAATGTTTATTATAACGTCTCAAAGTGAATTTGATGTTCAGATGCAAAATTATGTAGTAGGTGAATGAATTCCAAGATGTCTGATGTAAATATTTGGGCTACAGTGTCTGTAAGTGAGTATTTACTGGTTTGTCTTGCCGATGTTGACAGGAGTACATTTTCAATTTTAGGGGAATGTACAGGAAGCGAAGTATTTGAGGTCGCGTGAATGCATTTATGGACACATTTCCTTTCAAAGTGGCTGCAATTATTACATTATTAGCATACAACGACTATAATTATTGTCACAGTTAGTACATGTATTATTAAATTGAATATTCCACCTATTTATTATAGAATATTGTAGATAAGATTTATTTATTATTGCTAGTCCCACAAGTATGATCAAAGTAGTTGTCTATTTATCAGTATAGCAAAGTTTAAATATCGCTAGTCTTAGCTATACATTCAATTTCCATCCATGATGATATCATTTTTACTGTTATTTTAATAATAATTTTACGATATTTTGCTAACATTACATTCATATATTATTTAAGAATAGATTATTGAACCCTCCGTCCATTTTGTTGTGTAGCTTGGTATGCTATTAATATTTCATGCTACCATGGTTATGTACAAACCATGAATATTACGGTAATATTTTATTATCACATTTGTATTATTATGATTATGTTATTTTTGACACAAGTTCACCCTGTATATTGATAAGTGAGAGCAGACATTACGTGATACTGATAGAGATGTGCAAGCATATTGTTCTTGCAAAAGGGTAATATTAATCAGACAATTAAAATCCTCTTTAGAAAATGAAGTGAATATTCTCATATATTTATGTAAATTATCAAAAATTATCATATAGACCTACCGGTAATTCTGAAATCAAATCAGAGCTCTAGATAAGCTGTGTATTTGCGTAAAATACCCAATTAAAATGTCCAAAAACCCAATTAAAATTTATGCTTTGCGTATCAATACCCAATTT
>JAUTBQ010179874.1:0-10000 GCA_032361185.1 Lepetodrilus ovalis
GAATGTAGTTTACATTTATTACTCAAATATAGTGCTACGTGCTCATAAAAATCTGTGATTGTATGCCTTTAAGGGCATGACGTTTTGTTTTAACAAACACCTATTTCCGGTGTGAAATCCCGTTGAATCTCGTTGCGCTCTGAGGACGTTATCCTGTATACACGAGAGTATGTGTAGTGCTCTTGTGCTTCTCAAGTAGGGTCAAGCTATATGGATATAACCTGCTGCATTCACACCCACGATTGTTGAAGCAATTGCCTTGCATAGCGGGCTTCCTTACAATAGGCATATACTATTTTTAGTTACAAATCCAATTGTTTATATATTTATAGAACTAACTGGTGCGGGGGGAACACGTCATAATATGTATCATGTGATTCTGTGTACAAACGCCCATGCCCTGTGTTCACATCATGTCATCGCAGCATCTTAATCAAAGCAACATGATATAACTAGTGCCATGCAGGTGACCTATTGTTTCCAGTTATGTCACTTCCAGGTCATTAAATGAGCAATAGTTTCACATTTTCAAACGAGGAAACGCGTAACCCGCCTACATAGTGTGTCTGCCATTGCGGTGGACATGCTGAGTTTTCTTTGATAACATTGAAAGACCAACTATCATGGGTATCGACGTAGAATGAGTGTACACTCATGTATTGACAGTGCATTATTTGCAGTTATTATGTCTGTCATCATCGTCGTCGTCAACATCATAATTATATCGATAATCGTCATTATCATCGTCAACATTGTCAACATCATGCCCATATGCATCGTCGTCGTAATTATCATCGTCGTTGTCGTCATCATAATCGAAGTCGTCAACATCATGTCATTATCGTCATTGTCATCGTCATCGTCATCAATGTTACCACTATCACCAGTGTCGTCATCGTCAACGTCATCATTATCATCATCACGATCATCGTGAGTATCATCATCATCACCATACATGTATGTGTACGCTGCTCACTGATTTCGCTGGATTGTCTTGCACACCGGATGGTTATTGTGAACTGGGATTATCAAAAACGTGTGCAATGTGAGAAGAGTTCTCGCCGGGTATTGCCAGAATGTAGTTCCTATGCGGAAATGACCGGGAGAGAATGTGCACTGTCTGACCTCGTGCATAAATGTCCTATTCAATATTGTACGTGGGAACTTACATATTCCTCGTATCATAAATAGATTCCAACCATTCCTTGATAAATTGAGTGTTCGATGTTATTGTTACAGTTAATTTGCTGAAAGAAGACACGTGGCTTGTGTTAAGAAAATTCCACTTTCTTTCGCGATATTTGATCAGAATGTATCATGCATCGCTCCATCCAAACCGTTATTCTCTACACAAATGTTAAACAAATGAAATGTCATGCTGATACACTCGGAATACATCGGCCATCTCCGCCGTGACTTCCACATTCCTCTTTGATAACGTATACACTCAGAGGTAGCTCATTCGTTCATATTCGACGGACCTGTGTATCTCGACATAAGACACGCTACACTTTCTCAATGAACCTCCCGCATTACTCATCAATGAAAGTTATACATACAGCCCGTAGAGACAATTGCTCTCTCGACGGGGTCGTGTCTGTCAATGAATTTACACATTGAAACGACGAGACGTGGCGGTGTTAAACCGCAAACTGTACCAACCGACATCGCGAACTGCATTCCGACATGCGAGAAGTGGTCTTAGATAAAGATTTACCGAAGCATGTTCTTTGTAATATCGCTATCTCAAGACATCCCCTTGCTTACCATTGGCGTTAATTGGGGGACGACTGTTCTGGGTCCCAATGACCTGCGGCGAATCAGATCTACCGCGGACAACGACTAAAAGTACTTCCTACATAAAACCGCAAAACACTTACATGTCATCGTTGAGGTGTTGACATACTGTGGCACCTGCACACATTAGGTCTAGAGGGGAAGAATTACTAATGAATTGCCACACTCGTTATGGAGTGGCTGATGTTTCGGGTAGCTCTTGAGTTTACGAATACACGACGTGCGGTTTAAGTATGTCCGTGTATATGTGTTTGCTCGATGAAGCTGATTTCGTCAGACTTAACTAGTGTTGTAAAGTTGCCGTTAAGCTAGTGTTGTGAATTTCTGCGAGACTGACAAATTGGTAAATTGTATTCAGTGTGGTATTGTAAGATTGTGTTCAGTGCAGTGTTGTAGTGCTGTAAACTGGTATCAGTGTAGTTTTATAAACTTGTATTCAATGTAGTGTTGTCAATTCATCCTAGGAATATCCTCGCACAGTGTAGTGAGTGATGTAAAGTTCTTACCACAGGTACTGTTTTAGAAAGATGTAATATAGTATTGTAAAATTATCGTCAGAATAGTATTGTAAAGTTGCTGTTAGACTAATGTCTTAAATAGCGTCTTAAAGTTTTATTTTCTTCATTCTAGTGGAGTTTTTACCATACTAGTGTATTAAAATTGTTTTGTGTAGTGTGGCAGCCTAAAATTCGATGTAAAAATGTTGTAAAAATGCAATGCCGTAAACATAGAGTTGTCGTTAGATACTGTGTTGTAAAGTTGTCGTTAGACACTGTGCTGTAAAGTTGTCGTTAGACTCTATGTTATAAAGTTGTCGTTAGACACTGTGCTGTAAAGTTGTCGTTAGACACTGTGTTGTAAAGTTGTCGTTAGACTCTATGTTATAAAGTTGTCGTTAGACACTGTGCTGTAAAGTTGTCGTTGGACATTGCGTTGTAAAGTTGTCGTTAGAGATGGTATTGTAAAGTAGTAGGCCTGTAGTAAACATGAACAGCACGCTCATGCAAATACTCGCATACACTTTCTACGTCAATTAATGGGTCGTTATAACGTATCAAAATAATACAAAGTCATAAATGAGTATGTATATTAGCGTCCATTAGCTTTAATTAGTATACCTTACTGTTAATGTATCGGTATATAAGTTATAACATTTCACACAAACTATATTCAACAGCATATATATGTACACACGATGTATGCCACATTTTCAATATATCAATCAAATACACGAAAATGCTGAAAATAAGACTGCTACCTTCAAGTGCCATCCACAAAATAATCGCGTAATATGCTCCAATTAAATACGACATTCATGTAAATCGTCAATGAAATGAGTGTATATCCTGAAAGCTCACCGAAATAAGACATGCAATATCAAACATAACCCACCTGTTTCTGCTGAACAGCCCTATGCACATGTTCACACGACATACATCGTAGTCTGCTGTTTATTCCTGGGAACTCACCGCATTGCCCTCAGACATGCCGCTGCCGAGAGTTTGTCTGGGTGAGGGGGAGGCAGTGATTCACAAACACGCATGCATACTTCAGTGGTTTCTGCCTAAAACTTCCTACACCCGATGAATCCCTCCATCTAGGATGGAGCAAGCGCCAAGATAACACGTTGAGTAAGTTAATGGAGGAAGTGATCTGACTGTCATTAGGTAACACGCAATCATGAATAATTTAACTTTCCTGGCGTGCTCTGGAAACGGGTGTATCTGTACCTTTAATACAATGCGGTCCATACCTTGACCTATATACAGACTACAATCTAGGACAGAGCTTACAGGGTCAGTGAAATTCATTATCCACTGATATACCTGTTTTAAAAAATTAGTTGGAGTCACGCGCATATAAACTACCTTACGCGAAGTTGTGCTCGAATGTCAACCCAATGGGTACTAGTTCATTGTTATGTAGTACTTCTTTTATGTTATATCATTTGTGATCGATACTGGCATCACTATTTGAGTGTTCTAGTACTATCAGCATAAATCTAGTGGGTCATAGTTTCCGTTGATGTGACCCCCACCCCTCCCCCACCCCATTATTGTTGTATGAACCTTTAATGTGCATTATGCATGTATAAAGACATCACATAGACATATACAGCTATTTTCGTCAAAGATGAAATTCTGGAGTTGTACATTAGCATTGGCAGGGATCAATTAGTATGCAACTTGACTTCAATTCTTAGCAGCGGACCAAGATAGCGTTTTACTGAAGATATATAATAGAGCATTGGGGCATTCAGACAAATGAAGAAAATTTGAGGCACATCTGATTTGATGAATCTTGAACAGGAGACGCCCGGTACCGACATGAATTCATAGCAGGGGCGAGGGCAACACGATGTGGATGTAATAGTTTGCATTGCAATATACGCACAGCATCGTGTCTGAAGCAAACTATGGTACACGTGCATACAATCATGCAACACGTAACATTACCCGCGTTTCTTAAATAATGGATAGCCAATATATTATATTTCTATTGACGATAAAGGAAATTGCGCAGTTTTCAAATATTTAATATGACTCACATAATGAACCTAGTGTGATGACGTTCCAATTGAACATGTATTCTTCCCTTTGGCAACATATTGCAAGGACGTGACTAACGACGGATTGGAAGTCGCGTGTGACCTTTCCTTTTTAGAGGATGGAGCTACGAATGGAGGAAACAGAGGCTATCTTGAAGGAGGCCCACTTCATAACAACTCACCTCATCACTAGCATAAGTCCCACTTTCAGTATCTGTCGTTCAGTAGATGATATAAATATGTCAAGCATCTGTGTATAGCGTCTGAGTGCCTTTCCTTTCGTTAAGACGTTATTTTAAACATTATTTATCATCTTCTGAAAGACACGGGTATACTTAGGTATTAAAGTTAGGCAATGGCCATACGTTTTAGAAGATGGGTGGTTATATGATGGCACAATATTATATGATACTGCAAATAACGTTCACGAGTTGTTTTGCGTCACTTTAATATTTGCTATCCCAAGCCAAACAACGGGCAATTAAACGTCGTATAACCTGCCGTCGGTATTCGAAACTCCCGTAATTTAAGTCCATATCATGACGTTTGTCTCTAGTGACACTTCGTACGAAAACAGCGTTACAATAATAACAAACTTAGAACATTAGACAGTAATAATAATAATAATAATCATAATAATAATCATAATCATAATCATAATAGTAATAATAATACTACTAATAATAATAATCATCATCATAATCATCATCATAATAGCATATATGTATGTAGCGCCTGAAGCCAGTTTAAAACTGTTCAAAAGAACGTTGGTCAATACCCAGTTGAAATATTACAAATCTTCAGTTTGTATCTGGATGTCATTCTAGAATGTCCAATGTTCAATTTAATAACTCCAGTCAACTACGATATATTCACACGCTTATGTACACCACATATCAATCAATACACACAATTGCTGTACTAGTGTTAACGGTATGTGATGAGACAGCAATGCTACTGGACCCAATCCTGTAGGGGTACCTTCAACGTACTCTAATGCAAGACATGATTTCAATTAATTATAGTGCAGGTCTTCCCTCACTTTGCCTCAGGCGTTCAGCACTTTCTGACACAGGGGAGGTAGCACTTGCCTTCAGCATAAAGCGATAAGACACCGCGCAATGATAACGTATCTCATAAAATTACAAAAAGTGAAATAAACATTCCGATAAATCTTCGCGTCTTTATGGAATAAACCAGTAATCTGTTCCACGAATACGACGTTGGTGTGACATAATTGTGAACAAAAATATGATTTTTTGGCAGAGATTAAACCACCAGTGCCACAACGTGATGAAAATTAACAACAAAAATGCCACTCATTTCAGATACGTGAATGTGAATGTTGAAAAGTGATGACATTTACAGGAGGAAGTTGCTAAACAAAATCAGTTTATATTGAGATGAAGCAATAGCTCGCCAGTCTGCAAAATCTATCCATGGCGTGAGAAACATATTTGATCATGGTCAATACTTTGCACAAGACAACACTATGTCATATGTACTAAGAAATATTACAGAAATATATTCATTGAAAATAATAGTTAATATTTAAGCGCAATCAGTTGGTAAGCGCAGCGTAAGCTCGAGAGTAGCATTTTAGGCCCTAAGGTCAATATAGACTAGACGATTTCTATCGCCGCTACAGAGTTGCTGTGATATGTGTTGCCTAGTGTACCGTGAAAAATCGCTTGTATACCATGTGTTGCAACGAGGAAATTGAATTCACCTTGAGTAGAAACACGTTCTATTCCGTACGATGACAACGTGCTAATAATACGGTCGCCTATAATGTATAACAAAGTATTGCGGAGACAAAACGCTGCCGTTACTTTGTTGTGACGATAAAAAATGCCTAGTCTATCATGTCCTTAACGGTCCTCACACCCGAGAGGCGAACGATTTATCGCCGCACCAATCAACGGCGACAGCAACAGGATAGGAACTGATTCTAGATACACATTTATTTGTGGTTGCTAGTTTCGCTTTTTGTGTGCAAGCATATAGAGAAATGATAAATGATAAGGTAAATCGCCAAGTTTGTCGCGGCGAAATTCGCCTTTGGTGTGAAAGGACATTTAATATGATACGCCTTTGGTGTGAAAGGACATTTAATATGATAATCAAATTCCATTGTTCATTGGTGCATCATAAAAGGTACATGCACCAATAGGCACATTGCAATTTGCTATTGATCGATGCTGATGCCTTAATAGGATAGTGTGTGGATACTAGATTAATATAACATGTACATATCGGCCTCGGTTCGTCATACATTATCATTGCTTAATATCATTGTACACATTTAGTTCGAAAAACATGGCATTGAATATGTAGTCTTCGAAGAAAATGGTAATACGGTCTCAGGAATTGTTCCGTATACTAATGCTTCACATTATAGGCAATGCATTACAAAGACTAACTATGAACAGCGCTATATGTATCCATGCATTACAGATGCATAGCATTGACATCAGTACGAAACTCTATACATCATTATGAACACTTGTATATAAACAGTTTAACCATCCCGTTATGCCATTGTTGTCAAAGATGGTGTTCATGATATAAATTGTAATCAGATATGAACCGCTGACATCCTATTCGTATCGGATTGTGAGAACTCTCAACCACACCGTATCAGCCATTCTCTCTTGTCCATGGAATGATAAGGCACATCAACAGTTTACTCTTACTACAAGACTACACCCATGCTAACGAGAATGCACGTAGAAGCACCCAATTGACGCGAGGGTACGTCTGACATTACACATTTACTAAGGGTCGTTTATCTATGTTGTGTCCTACAACCAACATACATTTGTCCCGGTGTGTATTAATTTTAGTTGGTATTGTTGACGCGATCTAGCTACGATTGAGGACAAATGCATTTTCCGTAACTTAACAGGGAAAACACTTCAAACGTTAACTTTAAGTGGAGGACGAATTTAAGTCCGTCGTGAATACTGCGGGGATGGGATCTGCGTTTCCATAGAATGGTATGCGTAGAGTGTACTCTGCGAATCTGCGTTTCCATAGAATGGTATGCGTAGAACGTACTCATTGCATCAGAGTCTTGGTTAATACGAGACTGCGGATTCCACTATCAATTCAACGTGTACGTGGTTCAATAACAATAGGTCCCATAAATGTTTATCTATCGTATGAATGTTATGATATGCAATCTACAAATTTTATGTTACTCATTTGCGCCTCTTTTACAATCAAAAGTTGATTTTGACGTTCGCGGCCTAGTTCTCATGACTCGATACTAATATAGTGATATATAGGTAATAGTACAAGGCAGTGGATGGGCTATCTACTTACTTTGGCGGCGCCGTGGCTTAGCTTGAAGACACCACAGCAGTGATGATGAAATGTACGATTGGAGACATCTACACGGTGTCTGACAGAGAGATAGTGTCAGGAAGGTATGCACATAGCGCAATCTTCCCAACCAGATGCCAACTTCCCAAAACAATCAGATAGTCTAAGAAGTTACAGCTTACACGGGTACTGATAGACTCGTATATACAGACTGGTTTAATGGACTCTCGTTATGAAATACGTATGAAGAGATCTGTAGGATTCGTCGAGATATACAGGGAAAAACATTTTGCTACATTTCTTTATTTTTCTTTTACTTTATACATTTATATTGTTGCAGCACTCACTTTCATAAACATTATGGTATATCCGGATTTGATTGTGTATGTTTATGCTTTAAAAACTTTTCATTTGAGATTAAATATGTTTGCAGTTATCATGTCGAGTGGTTTGCATAATAAATCCAGCATGCACGCTAATGGTACGTGATTTATTGATGAGGAAATATGCATATTATAGATATGTAATACTTATTTGATAAACACGTATTGATATTTAGGAGCTCCTAACTTTAGGACCCAGTTTTATGAAGGAATAAGACTTGTGACGTCGTCGTGAAACACTTAGGAGCTCCTAAATAGGTTTAGGAACTCCTAAATAGTTGGGACACCGTCGTGAAACGGGGGCCTGCAGGAGGGTAATAAAATCACGAGTACACTCGCACTGGGAAATATACTTATTTTACAAGAAAGAAACAAAAGCCTTGAAACCCTAACATGAAAACTTTCCTTGACTCAAAGGATTCAACATACTGCAGGTTGTGTGCATGAACGCCAGCTTCCTGGAGTAATCGAGATGCTTCACGCAGGGTTTTCATTATAAACGTCCACACACGGTATTACACCATCAATATGCATAGTATTAAAGGTCGCCTTTAATTTGTTTTCAGAAACACGGCCGCACATTACATCTCCTCTGTCGGTTACTTGCACGTGCTTGTAATGCCCTACTTGACGACACGTGGTGGCCATTCGGTCCTGGAAGGAATGCTGTCTACAGCCGCGTTGACATATGTGTGCAGCTAACGTATAGTTTCTGATATCAAAGACTGTTATTAGTTTGCAGGAAAGTGTCTTTAGTGCGGCACGAGTTAGCTATCTAGACCTAGTTACCGGAGAGAGCAACTCGCGCCATGGTTCACCTTCACGGCATGTAAATACAGAGCCGATCTGGTTTTGTTTCGTATTTTCACCAAGAAAAGCTCAGTCGACGTCTTTGCTGAAATGCTGATGGACTAAAGTACATTCATGCGCGTATCGAGTAACATGGAAAGGTTTTGTTTGAAAAAGCAACTAAACTATATAGAGTTGTTGTAATTAAAAAGTTAGATGTTGTTGGTTCAGACGTATGGTTTGTGCTTTATAGTATACCGTTATATCACATGCTATATTATCACGGGGAGCTACATTCGGCAACTGCGCGTATTTTCTATATAGCCACTCATTCTCAATGAAAGTGCACAATTGCGACTCCGAAATCTACTAAAAGTTAACTTTGAAATAAACAAATACCGGTATATGTTGAATATATTAAAGTATTGGATATTTTGAAATCATCTTTCCAACAAAAGACTATGTTTTTATCATGGTATTTTACGTTACGTTTTCGTAATCAATACCAAGTTATGGGCACTTGTACGTGAGCAACGCGATTGTAAAATAGTATCAGTATTCCATTGAGCATAGCGTATCATATATAATATGCTTTAACCATACGGTATGGCATGTAATCAAATATGGCTGTGAAGAAAATATGTTTCTGATAACACGATAGTAGAAATGGTTTATATATTTTTAGATTAAGTCTACCTCTTCAAATAATGATAGTTAGTTTACTAGTTGACTATATATTCACTTGGTATTTTATTTAAAGTCACTTTAAATACTATCCTTTTGAGAATATTACTTTTAACGATTTGCCGATTCACAAACATGGTCTTTAACTATGGTTTTGCTTGAAGTACACCTTATTTTCCAACAACACAACACATGATTAATTTTCACTTTAGTCAAATACACATGTCTTATTGGCAAGTAATCCTCAAATATCTCAGTTGTAAACGTAATACATTAAAAATTACTTTATTCCAAGAAATAATACACTTTAAGTAATACATCTGCCAGCAAATATTGGTGTTGCTTCAAATTGTACCATCAGTAGATAGATATGCCCACGCGCATGACGGAACTACATATGTTAAATTATCATCGTATTAAACAGTGCCAATAATCATCATGGCTAGGACATACGGCTTATAAAAGTGCTTCC
>JAUTBQ010179885.1:0-11078 GCA_032361185.1 Lepetodrilus ovalis
TAGAACTTTCCAGTAAACCTATAAGAGATAGAACTTTCCAGTAAACCTACAAGAGATAGAACTTTCCAGTAAACCTATAAGAGATAGAACTTTCCAGTAAACCTACAAGAGATAGAACTTTCCAGTAAACCTATAAGAGATAGAACTTTCCAGTAAACCTACAAGAGATAGAACTTTCCAGTAAACCTATAAGAGATAGAACTTTCCAGTAAACCTACAAGAGATAGAACTTTCCAGTAAACCTACAAGACACAGAACTTTCCAGTAAACCTACAAGAGATAGAACTTTCCAGTAAACCTACAAGACACAGACCCTTCAAGACATAGAACCTTCCCTTAGACAATAGAACCTTCCAGTAAACCTACAAAAAAGATCCTTCAAGACATAGAATCTTGCAGAAAACTTGCAAGACATGGAACCTTCCAGTAAACCTACAATATATAGAACCTAGCAGAAAGGATGTGGTACTTAGAACAATGACCTACAAGAAATATAACCCTCTCCATAAACTTTTAATCTGTTTTCATCACAGTATGCATAAGGTTGAAAATGTTTAAGTGCTTTTGTAAACCATCCAGCTGTAAGTTTAATCCATCATGGAGACGATGCATCAGAAAGAAGAGGACTTCTATCAGGGCGAGGGTTAATCTTTAACCCAATAAACTCTGCATTACAGAATAGAACTAAATCGTGACGAAGAAAACTTCTATCTTATCTTCCCAAAAATAAATCTAATATAAAAGCTTAAATCAACTTACCTCACTTGTCAGTCGTAGACGCTTATTTTCCTGTCGCCAGGCTAGAGCTGTGAAACTTTCAAAGAAATTCCCATCTGACTCCTGCACTCTGTAAACAGGAAACATAATCCCTGTGACTTGTCACACTTCCATGTAATATGCACCCCTACACACACGCACGCACACAGGATCCTCAGCAGGACCTCAAGGACCTCACTACAGGTACATCCATCTGTGTCCAGGCCTTCCTGTACATCACAGCTTTAGTTAACACATTGCAGAGCTCTGCCAGTTTATCTCAGGCTTCCATCCACGTACTTAATCCATTGATAGTCTTCCAAAAGTTTCAGTAGCAT
Source organism: Lepetodrilus ovalis (assembly GCA_032361185.1). Classification (NCBI taxonomy): domain Eukaryota; kingdom Metazoa; phylum Mollusca; class Gastropoda; order Lepetellida; family Lepetodrilidae; genus Lepetodrilus; species Lepetodrilus ovalis. The sequence goes on from JAUTBQ010179885.1 coordinate 1,095, forward strand.
CATACATATGTTATGTGAAACACAACTTTATAAGACGGAGAGAGAACAGCTAGGTAGTCTTGGAATCCTGGACTCCCTTTTTGGAGTTTTAAATTACTTTGGCGATTTTTTTTTTAGCTGCGCCAAAGGTCTACCTACACGTCGGCTGATTGTGATGAGTCCTGTACGTGCGCACCGGCAGTGGCAAACTAACTATACGCAGGAGTTAATACCTGCAATCAGTTTACGCTAACATGAAATGAGACGTATTGATCCGTGGTCCGCGATCATGGCAAACATTCGTTCCCACAAGACGCGTACATCTACCTAATCATTAATGCAGCAGAAGACACATCCTTGCAACCAGGTGCCAACACCTTTGTTCTTGGCCTAATTACGAGAGGTGCGTCATCCCTTTACTCCACTCACGAGAGAGGGAAATATGAAGACAGAAATAGTTCAGGAGTGCATCCAAGTCGTCGTTCATATTCAGTGCTCATCGGTCCATATGCTGCTCACCCAAGTGCGATGATCACTTTGTTAAAGGAACAACTGCCGAAATGAATGGAACCTTTGGTTTGATGTAATTATCGAAGTTCCAATATCATTTGGAGCTCATGAAGACCCATAATGACTCAGAACAGACTGAAACAACACCTCCAAATGATCGCCAAGATAACATGGAAACAGAGTAAATATATTCCCGCTGACACTACAAGTATCATGTTAGCGACATATACGCTTGACTTATTGGAGAATAATTAGAACAAGTATAACTTATTGAGTGACGACCATCACACTTGTAGACATCAACGGAAGTGACTTTTAGGCTGTAGTGGCTAGAAGTGTGTCTGACCAATCTCAACTGTGAAACCAGGTGGAAGTACAGCTTTAATATTACAACAGTCTGATATACATAAATAGTTGAGAGAGCAATATCCGAACTGAAATAGTGTAGTATCTGAGGATACAAGTACCTTTTCAGGATACAATAGGAAGGAAGCTATCTAGACAAACTAAAATTAATATAAATTATTTCGCTAAATACTAGGGCTTGTTATCAATATGGATATGAAATGAGCTCAATATTGATAAATGTATCCATAAACATCAGACAAATATTTGGAAATGTACAAGAAAGAATTATAGGAAAACACTATTATTATACTGTTCATGAATGATCTTGTTTCCTTACTATGAACCGTCTTTGGAAGTTTGTAACAAGTAAATAAAAACTTTCAGTTTGTAATTACCTAAATATGTACATTATTTACTTAACAATTTTTATCGATACAAAACATTATTATCAATATATTTACTACAGTGCCCCCTCAATATAACGCTGTATTTGGGGTCCATGACATACCCCCAGCCTTATAGTACCAGCCTTATATAATAGTGCAGGTAAATAACAAAAAATAAAAATGGGATCCACATCTGACCCAGCCTTATATCCGAATCCGCTCTGTATCGAACAGCCTTATATCGAAGGGGCACTGTATTTAGTTAGACCTACATGCAACATGAATACCATAGTTATTAGTAACAGTAGTTCATCGACAAAATTAACAAGAAATATTCGTCATACAATAACTTACAAAACCAATCCTTGTTATATGGTGGGTTTTTTTCTCCAAAATGATTGAAATGCATGGCTTAAGTACAAACTCCTGCACTTAATTGGAACTCAAATGTTCTGGGTTTTTTTGTAGTTTTTGTGCTGAACCACCTGTGCTACACTGACCCCTAATCCAGTGGGAAGAATGTCAAGAAAATTAGCAAACTTATTGATTTTAATGCACACATTTCCATGGTAACCTCAGAAAATATTGGGTGCAGGTAAATGATGCGTCAATTTACTTTTTGGAATCCACGGAGAAAAAAAAAATCAAGTATTTTTTTTTAACTGGGTGAAAAATATTTTCCGATACAACTTGAAGGCAAATGAGGTTAACAGAAGCCACAATAACACTTGTGACATTTGCACTGAAACCATACAGCCGTGAACTCAATACACAAGTGGTGTGACCCTGTGCTTGTACGCACATTCTTGTATTAATGTGCTGGCTTAGTAGTTTTCACTGGATTCTCAATCTATATATCTTCATCATGTTCATGTCATGTTCTCAAGCAAAAGAAATTACCAGTAAAATTGCTCATTCTTCCATTTAGCAAAAATGTTTGACAGGCAAATATTGATTCCCCGAGTTTTATCAACTTGGGACAAGCCTACAACGAGTGACATTTAGGCAATATGATCGATGACTAAAACTATAGTTAAAATCTCAGGTCAATGGATGTATGTCTGCCATGTTAATTTTGCTTGCTTGGCAGATTTTTTTAATCATAATGACATACTATGACAGCTAGCTTACCTATTTAATGGTAAAATTACAATTTTTTCAACATCTGGCTTTATTTTTTATGATTTATCAATATCCACATATAATTTTTTCATTTTATTTGATGAGTGACTCTAATTAGGGTTAGATCTAACTTCTATATCTGGAAAATGTAATCTTACTTTCAAAATGTATGTAGTAATACTGCTACTAGATATTTCCCCATATCTTCTAAATTATCATATACCCAACAAAATAAATTAAGGTCTAGTAAACATGTTATATCGGGAATCTTTCGACCACATTTCAAAATGCTGCTTGAGGAATCTTCTTCCAATGTGTCAGCAAGGTCTTGAAGAGTACCTGGATGCTATAGATGTTTGGAAATTCTTTCTTATTAAAATAAAATTAAAGGCATACTATCACAGATGGTTGACCTGGATAATGGTCAAACAGATTGCTATCTGGGACTACTTACATTTGATTTGTCCACCCAATAGTTGTTATTTACTCATGCACTTAATCCCCAACACACGATAGTTGCCACAAATTTAAGATTGTATGTGAATTCAGGTTACCTAGCATTAATTCTCTCGTCTTTGATGCATCACCTGATCTATGAACAAACGTAATGGTGTCGTTTAATATTTTAGTTGTATCACTTTGTGTTATGTACCACTTGGCATTAATATTGTGAAGGAAAAAGAAATACAACCATATTCAGGTTGTTTACCATCAGTTATAACTGACAAAGTCCTATTATATTGTGGAGTTGGAATGGAATGTTGTCTACCATACAGAGGTGGAAAGGTTTTTGGAAGTACATGTACAAACATGATTTTATGTCGTTCGTTTTTTTGTTGTTGTATTTTTGTAATGGGCTTTAGAGTTGCTTTCTATAATTTTTCACTAATATCACAACTTTTCAGTTTAAGGCCAGGGTATCCTTTCACGAAGCTCTCTTATCTACTAAGAGAGTGGTAACGCTCGCTTTGCTGATAGCTAATACACTGCTAAAAGAGCGCTAGTAGATAGGAGAGTTTCGTGAAAGGATACCCTGGGCTCTGGACTAAGGTATGCCCGACATACAGGGACAAGTTAAATTGCTATGCAGGCAACCTATTTTTTAACATAGATGCGTTGGTGCCTTTACAACTTGCCCTGACTAGCCCTGCGGGCAAGTAACTCAAAATGTTAGTCTGGAGCCCTGGCTGGTACTGACAGACCAAGGATATCTGTATTGCCACTCTACAGACAACTTGCATCCTTTCAATATTGCATCAGAAAGTTAACTTCGGCAAACAGTGATACTGGGACACCCAGGATGGGATTTGATCTCATGACCTTTGGCTCTAAAGTCCAAACGTTCTACCACTGTGTTACCACCCACCCTATGATTTCAAGTATGTTAAATGAATGTACTTCAGGGGTAGATCCAGGAATTTGTTTTAGTAGGGGAGTGTAGTGAAAACTGGAATGGATACAATCACAAATTTCAATGAGCTTGTAGCATTTTAGCCTATTTGAGTAATAAATGCACAATACATTCATTTTCAATGTAATTTTTCCATATATTTATCAAAAAACCCATCCCCTTATTTTTATGATTGGTATGCACCCTGAACGTTTTCCTTGGATCCGCCCCTGTACTTTGCAGTTATTTATTTGTAGCCAAGAATTAGTCTAAAACAACCATAAATATCTGTGATAATATGCCTTTAAACAATATTTAAATGTCCAAAACAGTTATTGACCCTTTATTAATTGAAAAAGTGATGGCAAGTTTGTCAAGTGAACATAGCGGTACTCTAACTTTTTAGCTATTTAATTTAGTTAATTCAAAAAAGACCATCTGATAGCTCTATCCTTGCCTACTGACCATAAAATACTTTTTATATGGTTATGGGGAGCCTCCCCTAGCTGCCCGACTATACCCATATAACAAGTATATCAGGGATAGAGGAATCTCGAGCTAATCTAATTTCATTCAGAGATATAAAAAAAAGTGGTTGATGTAGAGTTATTTCCCTTTTTGGTTGAGTAAAATGAGTAGATTGTTTACGTAGAGATTTACTTCTGAAGATGACTGGTTATTGCATTGAAGTCCCACTTACCATAGATTTTTAGAGACACAGAGTTGATGTACCTACGTACATAATACCAATATTCCTTTGCACTTAAGATTTAGTGCTAGATAATCAACTCAAGTTTAGTACAAAAGAAAAATATCACATGTCAGTTGTGACATGTCGCACGTGATCGACACGTACACATCGACACGGCGATAGATCTACATGCATACCTGTCACCCTTCATGACTTTTCAAGGCCAAATATTAGTTCATACTGTTGTCCAGTCATGACTACTCGACAACTACACTTGGAAGATATTTTTAATAATGAAACAAAAACAAAACATAAACAAAACAAAATATGGCAGTCACTGCGGGAAGTCTCGCGAGAACAAAGTTCCACTGGTCACGTGATCTACTCGACGTTTACGTTCACGCTCTCGAAGACGTTTCGGATCAAGTAGTAGGTCTAATAATAATATGTTACTTTGTATCTATATTATTATATTTACAATAGTCTCCTTGAATGTGGAATTAATTTTCCCAATACTGATACATGTGTTTTGTAACTTTTGATAAATAAACATACCTGTTCTAACTATATACGTTTCAAGCCATGTTCGCTTCTTGAAACGGCTACATACATAAAACCGTACCGCTATATGACATGAAAATTTGATTTAAATTATTCAGTCAGGTGTTTAATTAAGATACAGGACACTGAAATAATTTAATTCAAATTGCCATGATTTGAACATGTTTTTGCATGTTGTGACAACAGGTTATAAATATAATACCGGTATGTCTATCTAAATAGGCCCTACATGTTATGTAAGCCGCCCTATGATTACATTAGGCCTACATAAAATCTAGTTCACTAATGAAAACGTGTCGATCTCGTTTAAATTCTACATTGCAGACGTTCTGTGAGCCATAGTCTATTCTATATGACGTTCATACTATTCGTGACATACTCAGGAAAGATATAATTGAATACCATTATTGGACAGTTAAATATGAAAGTAGCCAACTTTAACGTAGACCTACAAAAATAACATTAGGTTACCAGACACTTATGATGCTCAGAACTTATATATACACCTAGAACTACATTAGTTGTAGTTGAGTGTTCAGACGAATGGATAGGCCTAAAGGCGTAACATAGGCCCTATGAATACATACATACATACAAATACTATATAGGTCTACTAGTATGAACCATCATATAACCATAGCACATATTGTGGCGTGTATATAGGGCACTGATAGAAAAATATAATCGTTTCAATGAACATGTTTTTATTAACATGCACTCGCTTAGTGTTACTGTTTTAAGTCAATAGGCTATACAGTTGTTATTCCTAACAACGTAAATGTTTCATCATTTTGAATTATAATGTAGGCCTACATATATAATGGTATAGGATATACATTTTGCAATATGTTACGTATTTTTCATATTTTATTGGAATTAACTTTGGCTCATTTCCTTTGGAGTGCGATTAAAAGTATTAAATATAAATCAAATGTCCTTTGTATCTCTTGTAAATGTGGATTTCAAATACGAATATAGTATGAAGTGTAAAGAAGAAGAGGAATCAACATATACATCTAATTGTGTTTATTGCCTAGCAGCAGATATTGTACGATTGTTATTAAGAGGATTATTTGACCAGTCACAAACAATAATTGATTGAACGTAATTCGGAAAATTCATACTAAACTTAATTATATAATTAATGAGTACGGTTTTATGAAGCCATGTTACGTACATGTTGATTATATTCATGATGGCACCGACCTTGGTAGTAGTCTATCTCTTGATAAGAAAATTCCGTCCGACTGATTTAAATATATCTAAGCTGCATGTGAACGTTCTGACCGACACGTATTGTATACTGACGTTCAAAAGAAAGTATCTATTACATTTGACTGTCTATTTCTTAAGAACTAAATTAGATACAATGGTCATTTCCAATGTATTAATTGTACTGTGTACAAAAACAAGTCGTTCAATACTATAATTTATTTGGCATTTGTGCAAATAGTTAGGTATGTCATATTTCAGTATTTCAATATGTTCAGATTAAACGAACAGTTATTAGCATTCATCTGCTAATAATTGCCTGATCACCCTATAGTATTAATTCGGGTCTTTTCTCGTCAGTTCATCGATAGTTAAACGTCGGGGGACGTTGGCTGGAAAACGTTATTATTTCACCAAACAAAAGTGCATTTTTCGGTCCATTTTTCAAGTCTTTCTGATCAACTGGCACGCCAAACCTTCTCCAATTCTGTTTGTCAACGTGATCACAGTTTCTCGTAGGATTCATGTCTAACCAAAAGTGGTCAGTCCTGGCACATTTCAGAAGGTTACGTCGACATCGATTATTTAGCGTGACTTCACGGTAGAGAAGATAGGTTGGGATGTATTCTTTTCGTATATATGGTTGTTTGTACAGGGTTTGACCATTAGCATAATGAACTGCCGTCGAAGGTGACGACGTCACTGAATGGCTGAGTTTTCCGAGGTAAAGAAGCCGAAAATACTGGCCTTCACTATCCGTTGTAACACACGGTCTTTTTTATGTCTGATGTGTTTCCAGTTTGACTGAATGGCTTCATCAATAGTTCAATCATCTTTTTCTCATGCAATCAAACATTCTTGCAATATGGGTATCAGTCGTACCAAACTGGGCCAATTTAACGACTCGCTCTCTTTACATTGTTGTTATTCTTGGCAATTCTTTTCGTTATTTCAATCATTGAATGAATAACCATTGCATTTGAGCAGGAAATTACGTGGCATACCGTTTGATGTTAGAACCTGATCACAAGTGTATACGATTGTGGAGTACTAAAAACGTAATTTTACTTCACTGTTAGCGTTTGGATATCAAAAAAACTATTTTTTAAACTAGATGCTTTCTTTTGGACGTCAGTATATAATTTTATGTAATAGTGCCCTACTGACGTAATTTAAAAATAATAAATACCATAATTTATATAGCGCTCTTTTCATACTTATAGCCTTGCATCATCCCTCAATTTGGTGATGCTACTAAAACACGTTCTTACTAAAGTTAAATCAATATGTCGTACAGCGCGTAAACAAGAGATAATAATGTTTTTGAATGAAAAACAATTGTTAGGCCCACGCAGTTGCCAACCCATGTATTAACCCAATCGTAAGCATGACCTCCTTACATTTCTTCTGACCTCTTCTTCATCGTATACACATTGTCAATACTACGATGGCAGTGAGTTTGAATTTAGACAAGCATGTAAATATCGTATCTAACAATATAGTATTCATATTTTACATTGTATTGTAGGTATATATACTGAAGGTAAAAAGTAAAGCAGCACTAGTATGTTATTTTGCAGATGTAAATCTAAAACGTAAAGTATAGGAATTCTTGGAATAAAGTAATTATGAATGTATAACGTTTAGGACTGTAATATTTGAGCTTTATTTGCAACTATTAAGACAGGTACATTTAATTAAAGTGAAAAGAAAGTATGTTTTGTTTAGTTCAAAAATAGGGTGTACTTGTAGCAATAATGAAGAACATGTTTGCGAAAAATGTTAGAAAAAGTATATAGGACAATGTTCAATAATTCAACAAGCAAATGGTTTATTTATACTCAATAATGGATACAACCCCGTCAGCTCCGAAACAGATTTTGACATCAATGACCAATAGCTAACACCATTTTTCTTTCGAGAATACCACCACCAATTTGTTAAAAGTAGAATGCTTTATGAAAATATTCTCAAAAGTTACCAAATAATGTAAAAGATGATGGCATGTTCAGTGTTGATTACCTTGTCTGTGTTGACGGTAAAGTCCTGAAGTCGGCTAAATTGGAATATCGTCGCCGACCTCGACTCATGCTGAACGTACCCGTAACCTCGTGCACCCTGTCCCTATAGTCTCACCCTGTCCCTACAGTCTCGCCCTGTCCCTACAGTCTCGCCCTGTCCCTATAGTATCGCCATATTCTTGTTGAAATCGGACGATAAAAGACAGTTTCCCCAAATATGCAAGCGATGCTTTTCTGGAGTTGCTATGTCTGTTACAGATGGTATAGGATGTGATCTTCTACATGCATAATTGAAACCGTGCAGCGAGCGACATCTATAATGTTACCATAGCAACAAATTGATAAGAACTTTACATACATTCTTTATTATTCATATTTTGAGGACGATATATTGGTTAAAAACGTGATCTCGCAACTATAGGTTATTCTATAACAATCTCCAGAAAGTATTGTAATCGTGGTACAAGTATTGTACACTTCAAACAGTATTTAAGGTGTCGCTTGTTTGCTTATATAATCTCGAAATAGACAATTTACGTGAAGTTATATTGATATTGTTTTTTAATTATAAACGATACCCACTAGAAAAGTACATAATTATTGATTAACCATTAAACATGTTAATATACAGTATATATTAATGTCAATACTGTATAATGTAGTTAATATACTTTATTGTGTAGTATACAGACACAATAAGCTGTGTAGTTGAAACATTACTATGACCATAGGCCATTGTTGCTTTTGAGATCTGTAAAGGTAAACGTCCATCTATGCACAGCTATGTGTTGGTTCAGGAGTAGGTTTATTGCATTCTGTTTGGTGGACATGACATTGGCGTTCATGCAGGCATATTCTATGTTTCGAGTACCGCCGTGTGTCTTCATCGCCATCATTATATATCCTGGCATCGCGTGGGAGAATAAGCTACCTCCGATGGATGATGGCGAACGTGATGAACTTCAAAAATCTCATGCATTATATAAATGACCACATATCGCTTTACATAGACTATATACACCCATTCGTGGAGCAAGCAGTATATCAACGGATGTATAGACTATATATATATATAAACTGGTTGTAGGACCGTAGCTAACTATTTGAGCATAGGGGTGTCAGTTAATTTAAAATTACAAAGTGATATTTCGATTTGTGAGAGAAATAATATAGATCTATAAAACAACTATGGGTCAGCTGCCACGCCAGCCTCATGGCTATAGCTATACGGCCCAGTGTCGTATCAGTTCACCTGCATTGTTGTGATGTATAGTATCAATGTAAACATTAGACGCTCACTAGTATTTACCAACAACATGAAAGGTGGTAACTTAGTACGCATGGGATTACTACACACTCCCCTCTTTCTTGTCCATCCATCTTTTGAACTGCAGTTGGTTGCCCTACGTTTATTATTATTGTTGATCTTGACTGACAAACAGCCGTTCAATTATAGGGGCTTCAATGGCACCGTCATTTCAGAGGTATTTATGGTAAACCTGGATGTTGTAAAGTGCCGCTCTTACACATGATTGCTATAACTAGCAGACATCAGTTTGTATTCATGAATAATTGGTTGATATTGGGACAGATTATTCATAGCTTTCTAGAATAAGCATGCTCGTTGACGCTGGACTCTTTCTTTCTTTCATTCTCTATCTTAGTTACCCTAACTATACTCCCACTCTCTCTCTCTCATCTCTCTCTCTCTCATCTCTCTCTCTCTCTCTCTCTCTCTCTCTCTCTCTCTCTCTCTCTCTCTCT
>JAUTBQ010179896.1:0-11077 GCA_032361185.1 Lepetodrilus ovalis
CCGTTCCCGTGCATGATTTGCATGGGCTTGTCAATTTCACCCATAAATTGTCACCATTGCAGGTGCATGTGAAGACTTCTGTTCAGTAAATAAGCAAGTGAGTTACACTATTTATATGTTCCGAATTAACTTTGAAAGCTGTTATATAATTATATAAATCAAAAGAACTATTCTTATCATTACCTAAATTGACAATGGTAACAAGTGTTCGTAATAATGCCCTGCAACAGGCTACAGTCAAACGTTCCTACATCACCAGTCTAAAACAATCAATGAATAGACAAATATTTATGTGAATCATTGATCAGAAAGCAATACTTCCGGACGGAGGCGGAAGCACGAGGACTGACGGGTAATCTAATTACCACTGTATGTTAGGCAGTTTCCGCTGCTGGCCGACACTATGGTCTAATTATCACAAAGTCAGCATCACGAGGGAGTGGACTTTCCAATGTCATCTCGGCGTCAAATTAATTTTATTCTATTAATTTGCCAGAAGTCTTAACTAAACGCTAACAGATTGTCCTCCCGCCTGGGTATCGACTGTGGTATCCACGGTGCTAACAGTTAATTAGTTCACCTTTTTTGACGGAAGAAATTCACAAAACACGTCTTTATGTAATCCAAGACTTCGCTGTAATATATCTCATAAATATTCTGACTTCGTGCATGTTCCCCAGTAGCCTGTTGAAGGTCGTGTTATTAACACCGAGTGCTGTTACCGGCGTTCCCACCAACGACGTGGGAGGATCCTAGTTATCACGTGGGGGAGTGGTCCATAGTCTTATGTTAACCCCCGGGACCTAACCCCGGAACCTACCACCGAGGTCATTGTCTGTCCCATAGTTATAGGATAGGCTTCAAAATGAACATGTCAGAATCATCTCACAAAAGGCCCTATATTATCCGAAATATTCTCGTCAGATCTATTCACGGTATTAGTAATAATCCCACAGTCAACGAAGTTCCATCCAGCCATAACCTAATTGACACCAGCTTGTCAGAATGTATGTCACGTGACGCATGAAATATATCGTTATTGGAGGTAATTTGTCTTAAGAAAAGGGACGAAATATTTATTGGAAACGTAGCCTCGCTTTGAAAGTCGGCGTGAACTTTAACCCGCGCACTATGATATCGTCTTTCTTCTTCAGGGGGAGAGGGAGGAATGGCTGGCATACACATGGTATGTCGGAGAGGGTCACGAAAACAAAAGACTATGGGCAAATTACAAGATATTCATCAATAAAATAGTGTATAAATGCGCAGTAATGAATACCAATAGGTTTTATTTTAATTCTCCTCAATAAAGTAGTGCAAGGTGTTATGTGAACGTTACGTGTCCATTGATGGTCTGTACATTAACATTCTAACAGAGAACCCAATCTAACTTGTATCTGAATACATTAACGACACCGCCATAACTCATGATCATATCCTGTGCGATCTAGTAGTAGTAGTAGTAGTAGTAGTAGTAGTAGTAGTAGTAGTGGGATTAGTAGTAACAGAAACATTAGTAGTAGAAGTCGTAATAGTATAGTAGTGACAGAACCAGTAATAGTAGTAGTAGTAGTAGAAGTAGTAGTAGTAGTAGTAGTCATAATAGTAGAAGTAGTCGTAGTAGTAGCAACAGCAGTAGCAGTAATAGTAGTAGTAGATAGTAGTAGTAGCAGCAGTAGTAGTAGTAGTAGTAGTAGTAGTAGTAGTAGTAGTAGTAGTAGTAGTAGTAGTAGCAGCAGCAGTAGTAGTAGTAGTAGTAGTAGTAGTAGTAGTAGTAGTAGTAGCAGCAGTAGTAGTAGTAGTAGTCCTGGTGGTGGTGTAATGCTAATGTTAGACAATGCTCTGCTGGTGTTAGTTCAGGTGGTACTACAGTGGTATTAACTATAAAACTTACGACAGTAACGTTTATAACGGTAGTAATGGTCTACCCAATACCGGTAAGTGACTTATAATAGCTATATAAAACTGAACACAATCAATGTCGTTTCATGTATTTCAATTACTCGGCAATTCGAAGACAGGAACTAAAATCTCGTGGAGCGATAACTGTTTCAAATTAGTGGAACGTTTCTGTATTTAACGTTATAATCGATTCCTTTCAAATGTCAGTTATTTGATCTGTACATTCAGCATGCGGTATGTTCGAATGTGTGTCGTAGCCTATTCGCATAGTATAGACTCATTCAGACCAGATAGCGGTATATCGAGGGACGTTATACTAGCTCTGGCGGTACTTGTGGTACTAATGACACTTGTTGTTCCCCTTCTTGGCGCTCAGTATTAAAGGCGTAAAGAAGTCGCAAGGATTTGTGGGTTCGATGTTAGGTAACAATGTGTTTATAGTAGTGTCGTATCCATGTGATATATGTGGCAGGATATTACGTAAGCTAGCGCCACAATAGGATGTAGAAATACTGTCTAATTCTTCTTGGCAGGCATATTGGTAACGTGACGTCTGGAAAGACTGCCTTTGATATAGGCACTTTGTCACGTGATCTAGATACGCTGGCCATACGCAGTTCATACGCTACTCATACGCTATCCATACGCAAAGTACGCTGGCCATACGCTGGTCACACGCTGACGTACGCTGACATACGCTGCCCATACGCTACTCTTAGGTTAAATACGGTAAGTACACACGCACAATTCTGCATTTTCAAGGACTTCTTGTGCGTATGAACATTATTTTATGAATGTTCATACGCAACTCATATGTTTCTCTCATACGCTGTAGTGTGACATGGCCATAAAGCAGGACATGTGGATACAAAACATGCCAGCCGTGATATAATAGAGTGCAAGCATGTTGAAAGCGGCTCTATTTCTCAATTCAACCAACCAATAGACTCCTGGATGGACGCCTTGTCTGGCTGTATTGTTTCCTACGGGTCGGGTACCGAGACTACGGTACGTATTTACCCTATCTGTTATTAGCCGATGGACCCGAAGGCCAAACTTGATAGAAGGCACCCTGTATTTCGGAGACTATCAGCTTTTGTCAGTCCGATAGGTGTCTGGGACAACAATTAGACGAAGGCAATTTAGAATTACATTTAATTGACAATGGTCGTCGATGGCAAACCAAGTAGACATATAGACATCAAGAAAATAGTTCCGATAGATCTCAAGGAGATTTTAAGGGTAACGCGAATGACATTCTATTCGTCTTAAATCAGGATTTCAACGCTGAAAACAGGACGTAAACAGTCTGAAGTGCGATGAGCGACATTCGGTCAAGTGAGTTATCTTCGCAGCACAAACAACCTCCCTTTCAGAACAGAACAGAACGGAACAGCACAGAGCGACATTTCTTCGTTGAAGCTCTCATATCCAATAAGAAACACCAGCACTCTCATGTCTATCATTAACGCAGATCATTATAGTTAATAGTTCAATAGTCCAGTACAAACCTACTCTTACCGTCGTACAGGGTATCCTTTCACGCAGCTCTCTTATCTACTAAGAGAGTGGTAGCGCTCGCGTAGCAGTGTATTAGCTATCGGCAAAGCGAGCGCTACCACTCTCTAAGTGGATAAGACAGTTTCGTGAAAGGATACCCAGATCCCTAAATTGTAATAATCGACCGAAATTCTAATACCTGCCCTCAAATGTAATAACAACTTCCCTGAATTGTTATACTATAAATAAATTGCCTTGAATCGTAATAATTGACCGGCATGAATTGTAACACAATATTGCTTAGGGTATCGTTTCTCGAAGCTGCTACGAGACCATAACGAATCTCGTAGCGATCTCTAATACGTGGCGCTCGTGCACTTGCAAGGGCGATATGATCTCATAGTAGGCAAGCGAGCTTCGAGAAACGATACCCTGGGTATCGTTTCACAGAGCTCTCTTAGCCGATAAGTGACCATAGCACTCTCTTAGCAATGTATTAGCTATCGGCAAAGAGAGTGCTATGGTCCCTTAGCGGCTAAGAGACCTCTGTGAAACGATACCCTGAATTGTAATAATTCCAACCGCCTCGAATTGTTTCAGGTATAGCGACTCTACTCTGGACTTCACACATAGATACTAGTATTCAAGGAGCACTTTCACGAAACAAACGTATCAGTCAAGAACCCTTTCGTATTATCTTTTAATCGCTGAACGCTAGGAGAGAGCTACATATGGACTCTTATTCTTAGGAAAACGAAAGCTTCATTAAACTTTAATGTTAAGAGTTTCCAGAAGCATTTTCCCCTCAGGCCTAGACTTCCAGGAAGTGAGACACAGTTAACAATAACATCATGGCACAATTAGTGACAGTATAATTGTAGTATAGGGAAGTAGTTTTTATTAACCACTACGAGTCCGATCCAATAAGAACATTGCTATCTAAACTGGCACCAAAGTACTCTTAGCGGACAAACGCAAATGTACTATATCAGGTAAATAAAAATAGTGTCAAGATTCAGGGCACGCTCTCACAAAGCTCCCGTATCCACTAATATTAAAGACCATATTACGTCCTCGTATCTATCTTTCTCGCCATCACTACGCGAGTGCTATAGTATCTCACTGGATACACAACTTTTGTTATAGGATGCCCAGATAATTGACGAGCCCCGGGTGTAATGAAGACAGGTTTTACCGCCTAGAGAGTGTAGGAGGTTCATAAGGTCTAACATAATTGACACTGAGCAAAGAGTAATGATTGATCTAAAGGTAACCTACCTAACATTTATCATAATTGTGCCCCCAAAAAAACACATGACGATTTTTCGGTTTTTCTCGAGGGATAAAAACGCTTTGGTAGTTCAATCACCTAGAGCATGCAACGTCCCTGTCGATGATGGTAGTGTTTACTTACTTTGGCCAACACAAACCGATAATCTACCAGTGTAACGTTATTATTACATACATTTGGAAATGTTACATTTTTTATAACCTGTTGGTAAAGATTGAACTTCAGCCAATAACTAAAAATGATAGAGGATATCATTGCGGATTATTGAGAAGTTCCTCATGGGAATGTTATTTTTTTTTAAGTGATACTTATATCGTACTTCGATTATAATGACCGGAAGTAGAGTTTAGAGTTTCTAGAATAAGGTGTTAATGCTATAGGAGACATGCCACAGTTTTTATCCTTCAAGATAACATTTACTGTGAGCGTCTGCTAATGAAAAATTGGTTCTACAATCTGTTATAGGATGCATATAAATAAATTATAAAAAGCCATGTCAACCATGTTAGGAATTGACAAAATGAAATAAAATACAGCACTGTATATTAACTGGAAGTGAACTTACCACCTTCACATTGAATGATGCCTATTACTTTCGAGTAGGTAGTGTGTGTGTGTGTGTGTGTGTGTGTGTGTGTGTGTGTGTGTGTGTGTTTGTTTGTTTGTTGGTTTGTGTGTGCGTGTGTGTGTATGTATGTGTATGCGTGTGTGTGTGTGTGTGTGTGTGTGTGTGCGTGTGCGTGTGTGTTTGTGTATGTATATGTGTGTGCGTGTGTGTGTGTTTGTGTGGGAGAGATAGAGAGATATAGAGATAGATAAAGAAAGATTGGAATGAGAGAGAGTGAGAGAGAGAGAGAGAGAGTGGGAGGGGGGGGGGGGGTGATAGGGGTGGGAGAGTAGCGATACATTATGGATTACAATTAAACTACATGGAACTCACTTATTTTGGAACAAAATTACATTTATGGTACATATACATGTCTAAAACAAAGACAATAGAACAAATAATAAAACGTATGCACCTTTAACTTTAAACAAATAACTACTTGTCACCGTTAATATTGATAAACTAAATTGATCTAGTCCCGGACTATAGAACAACTCCTTCTTGAAATATAAGCTAGATCTCCATTGAAGTTACGAAACAGTGTCTTGTTCAACAGAACGGTCGTAGACCTATCCAAATGACGTTTGTGAATACGAATGAATGCTCAACGAAAAGTTTTATGAACAAATTCCCATGTAAAATCTGAGCTTGAGCATTGAATCATGCGCACAAACGTTCGTAATCTAGTGGTCTGCGTATCCTTTCACAAAGCTCAATTATCTACTAAAGTGGGCATAGCACAGTTTCTCATTATCAACGAAGTCCGTAGAAAAAGTATGTTTTGCATAGGTTTCATTGTTTGTGCCCAAATGAAGTGGATTCCATGCAGTTTAATTGCAATCTAATTATATATCACTACACCAGTGTGTAAGGAAGGTGTATGGATCAGCAATGGGAGGTTGTTCGGTCACTTCAGTGTGCATTGCAGACATGTGAGCTGGTGTAGTTTTTCTTTCTTGTTTTCCCACTGTATTTATCAAAAAAGGTAAATGTGTGACCCCTAGTTTTTCTCTGCTAATATTAATCAATATGCCTTTCTTTACAAGTAGATGTAAAGCTAGTACACTCTGAGGCATTAGTTTAGCATCGACAGCCTTTTGAACTGAGCCTATTTATATGATAAATGATAGTGGGAAACAAACTGTGCTATGCCCCCTAAAGTCTCATTATTTTCTCCGAGGTGGAAGTCCACTTGAATCGGCCATGTAGTAGAATCAGTAACGATTAGTATCACTACACCGTGTTGCGGCTCCGGTTAAATTCCGGGATCTAATCATATTTCAACATGGTTAGGTTTTGCTCTCGACCAATCAAATAGCTAGAAATTTCCTAAATGTGTTACAATCTCTATTTACGTCATCAGGAGCTTGACGTCATCGATGAGGTGCCATGTAATCACGTGCGTTGATGATCGCTGTGGCCACACGAGATATTGAGTGATTGGAGCAATAAAGGAAACGATATGAACTGTTCTTAACATGCTCTACCCAGAAGTGAAAAACGATATACGACAGCCCCCGTGTGTTTGGTTTGATACTGTTGTTTAAATAGTTCCTTGTTTAATATTACTATACATGTACCATATAATGGTAGACACAATTTATTTGTATTAAAAACACTTTCAAACAGCAACATTGGTAATATGGTTTTTGTTATATCTGCGCTCAAACCCATTTTATGTGAGTTAAATAACACCATTCAATATTTTGCATATTAGATAACTGGTAATATTTGGAACAATGTAATCTAATAACGTAATTTTTATCGTAGCCGGATACCAATTATAACAATAGAGACCAATGTGTGCTTGTACCTGCAATTAACATAATTACACGTTTTATTGATACAGTGATTATTTCAATTTGGCAAGTTTGACCACTGGACTTTGAATATTTCGCATGTTGGTGAAACACGCCGCCGGAGCATTTCCAAAGTTGATATAATCAGTTATCAGTACTAGCTTAGGTTCGTTTAGGGAATATAAGGCGTTAATTTAGAATAATATCTGTAATAAAAAAAAACCCATTAAAATCACCTAAAAAAAATAATGTTCAACTTAATTTAGACATTATTTACAAAACAACTATTTTGTTTGGTCGAATTGTCCCTAAAAGTCACATAGAACATATTTTTTGATTATAATGTTATCATTTATCCTCTATGAACACTGTTTCAATGTGAAAAATGAATTGTTACATATAGGACCGATTTTGTTACATTTAGTGAACCCTAAAAAGGTCGAGTTGTTACAAATAGGGCCGTATTGTTACAGATAGGACCGGTTGTAACTTGTTACATATAGGACCGCTACATACTTCATAGAATTGTCCTCCCGATTGAACCGTGTGGAAACATCGCGTGACGGTGGATCACATTTTACATGAAACAAAAGCTAAAGCATTAGTAAGTGAAACGTAGGCAGTATTTGTGTTTACTTAATCATGACTGTGCATTATTAATGCTCCCGTCAATTTGTCACGTAATATTATGTAGATCCGGCTTTGTCATAATGTCTCCGTAGTGTCATATTATGTATAGCAACAGATGGTGCATAGTTGGTTCCTCATAATTTCTAAAAGGAATGCTATCACAGACGGTTGAACTAAAGAACGGACAAACACATTTCTATCTGAGACTACTTATGTTTGATGTATCCAACAACAATCGATCGTTATCACAAATTTCATATTTTGTATGAATTATGGATGCGGAACATTAATATCCTGCCCTAAATTGACAAGCTGTGATATAAGGAAAAGAATTTTGAATGCGCGCTTTCAAGACTTATTAAAAGATAGTGACAACGCTGTTGTAAAATTGTGTTAAAAGATGGCTGATGTCTTTAAGACATGATATCACAGATAGTTATGGTTGTTTTGGACTAGGTCTTAGCTACAAGTATTTTCACTTGACATACATACGATCATGTTTGTCCTTCCAAATGGTCGACTCAATTCCATTCCAACCCAACGATATAGGACTTTGTCATTTATAGTTGTTGGTAAACAACCTGACTATGGTCTAATGTTATTTTGCTTCATTACATTAATGCAAGGGGACAAATATAACGACAGGACAACGTTCATTCATAAATCCGTGATGCATCAAAGACAAGATATTTAATGTTTCGTAATCTGAATACGTATTGAATATCGCCAAAGGGAAATATCGCCAATGCAAAGAAGGCCTCTGGTGATAACTGTTGATGCAACGGAGTAAGGGCGGATAACTCAACGCAGCCCAACGATTATTTGCTTATCCCGAAACGGAAGACGATTGCTGTAATGTTGCACATGCGCACTCGCAATATTACAATCTGGTTTACTGAACCAATCAAATTGCTTATGATTGAACACCCGAAAACCCTTGTAGTGTGACTTTGTCAGTATGGAATACGTGAAAAAAATGCCATATTTAGGTCGCATACTTGGACGTCAACAATGACTTTTAGCGTAATTAGGTGGAAGAACGCATGTATATAGGCGTAGAATCAAACCTTTCGCCTGAAATTGCATAATTGAAGATGAAGGATTTGGTGGTGAGTAGTATCAAGATGTCTGTTACCATATCCTACGCCCGTAGAACACATCTCGCACACGTAAAAGGACACCTTACCGCTATAAGCCAGCGAGACGGAATTCTCCAACGTCACCTTCTTCCTGTTATTGGTGTTTAGAGGGAACTGTTCCAGCAGGATAATGCCAGGCCTCATAATGCACGTGTGAACATGAATTTTCCAGGGAATGAGAACATCAATGTGCTGCCATGACTGTCTGAATCACTAGAATTGAACTCGATTGAGCATCATTGGGATGAACTTTGTCGGCGACTACGACAACGTAAACTGCAACCTCAAACCTCAAACACCTGAAACACTCAATGAGTAGACGATGTACAACAGTTATCCAAACCCGTGGCGGTCATACCAGATACTGTCTTCAACCCCACCGTGTGGGGTAATGTTATCATTTACATGACTATTTACATGACACATTCCTGTCACCATGTGCAATTTAGGTGTTGTACATGCCATAATAAGTCGATAAGGTGGTCTTAAAATAAGGAAGTCATAAGAGAATATAAAACAACAATGCGTTTCTTTTTTGGGAGAGTATATTATTTCACTAAAGGTTTGCGACGTGAAAGACATTCTGCATTTACCAGTTACCATAATCACATAATAGCAGATACCAGCATCCTCACGCTATGAAAATTTCAGTTACCCACATCACAAACAATTGTCGATGCTCGATATCTCATTCTCAAATGTTTGTTTTTTTCTTTTTAAACTGTACGATTCAAAAATGCGTATTTTAGATATATCTAGACGTCTCGGTAAATGTATATACCAAAATCACTGTTAAACAGGAGATTTAAAACTCGCTGTTTGTTGCTTCCGCCACCTTGGATGTGGGTAACTGCAGTTATCGGCTGGCGGTTCTCCCCTGTGATCCATCGTTGTAGCTGCGGAAGGACATTCCGTGAGCTAACACCACCAGCCGGTGAAAATCTGGCCTAGTACAAGCCGTGCATGTTCATGCCAAATATTACAGCCACGGCAAGAGTGAAATAATCTTGAAAGCGGCTCCAAATCCCAATTAAATATCAGCAGTGTATTCATCGCGTGGTTTCAATATTTTACTGACGCTTCAGTCAATGGGTGTTAAAACAGCAATATATGTATATATTCCGTCTAATACTGTACGTAGTCTTAGGAAGGTTACTTCAATGGCTGCTGGAATTAATTTAAGCAGATCTTAGTCTGTCGGTACCAGTCGGTAAATGATAGATAGGTAATAAAACAATAAATAATCAAAAACAATGCATGCCGATTTTATTGATCTGTATACAGTAGGAACGCTATATGAACTCTAGCATGTTAGTTTTCCAGATCGTCATCCGTTAGGTCAGAGTAGTCCACATCTGCAGAAAAAGAAACCAAATATTTACATCAGAATTTACATTGAGCATGACTTTTTTTCCCTTTATCAACACATTGGGCAATACTACAAAACCCGATTTCATTCATGATACTGTCTATCGTTTTTACCTCTATATCAACAACAATGTGTAAACCATGAATTTTGAGATAACAAAATGTTCGCTTTTGCACAAGGTATATAGCGGTTGCACAACATGGTTTTGTGTATATATTACTAGATGTATTACCTCGCTCTGACATCTTCTGGAGCGCCTCTTCAAACTCAGCCACACTCACGGTGGAGTCGCCTGTCAAAGAATAAAACATAACCAATTGTTGTTAAGTAATAATTAACTAATGCCATACGCCTGTAACATTAGTTCAACACTGTTATGATTCTTGGGAGGGGTACGTTACTTAATTTGGTGGGTATAGGTGTTCTACCTACATCTGCCCACAGGGTTATCATCTTGAAATACTATCTTCGCTGATTAGACCCTGTGTCTGTTGCATTCCTAATCATACAAATCGCGTTGGAGAAGGGAAGTAAATGATGTAACAGATTGTCAACTACGTGTCTTGGTAAGGCGGGTTTTTATTGCATCCATCAGCATGGCTGGCCGTCAATGAGATGTATTAGATACATTAACGGTTATATCCGCCTAACAGTGACAGAGAGTACTATGAGCTGACTAATAGTCATGCTCTCCTGACAGCGAGAACACAACAGTCTGTGTTACACGCTGTCACACTACTAGAGTTTCGTGTGTTCAGCATTATGCAACATCCAAAACGTGCAAATGTTCAATTTGGAAACTATCAATTAACGATTGATATCGTCTAAATTCCAAACAGT